>CAUYON010083338.1:0-82527 GCA_963573935.1 Arctocebus calabarensis
TCCCGAGTAGCTGGGACTACAGGCGCCTGCCACAACGCCCGGCTATTTTTCTGTTTTGCAGTTTGGCCGAGGCTGGGTTTGAACCCACCACCTTCGGCACATGGGACCGACGCCCTACTCGCTGAGCCACAGGCGCCGCCCCAAACTCAGTTTCAAAAATAGTCACCACTGGCCTCCCTGGGGGACTTTGGAGCCCAGAACCAGGCAGGCCCAGCTAGGTTGCTGGTAGGGTGGAGGGCAGCACCGAGTGATGGGTTCAGGAGTCCTGGAGGAGGACTGATGTCCAGGTGGTTCTGTGGTTCATGGGTTGGGGGGGTGAGGGACTGCTCCCCAGAGGTTCCAGACTCTCCAGGGCCTGGCAGGCTGCTGGGTTGCTTCTCAGCCACCTGGCCAGGAGGTTGGGCCATTATCCAACACCTCATGGGTTCTCTGGGCCGGGGTTGGAGGGTGAAAAGGCGGAAGGAAGGTGAGTGTTCCCAAACTGCCCAGAGGTGGATGGGGGACAGAAGGACTTGGTTACTCACCACCCTCCTCCTCTAGTGTCCTGCAGGGCCTATGGTGGCAGGAGGACTGTTTGTGCAGAAGTGATCAGAGCTAGTTCTGCTAGCCCTCCCTCGGGGTTATGTCAGTGTGTGTGCGTGTAGGGCGGGGAGCTTCCTGGTTCTGAGAGAATGTGAGAAAATTGCCCTTTGGGCTGGATGAGGAAAGGGAAGGGACCTTCTTTCTCCAGAGGAAGCAGCTTTGGCTGTGGGCCAGAGGCCAACCTCCCACTTGGCCACTCAGCAAACAGCTCGGGAGTGTTTGTAGACTCTGAGTGCCTCTGAGAAGCATGGTGGCTCATCTCTAAGCCTTTGACCGCACTGTTTCATCTATCTGGTGGCAGTTCTGCCTGAGGAGACCAATCTTGGCTGCCTGGAAGAAGGGCTTCTTCTAATCTGGGGTCAGGCTTGGAGGGAGGGCTTCTCAGAGGAGGTGATGTTTTAGCTGATTCTTGTGGCCAGGTGTGGGAAGTGCATTCCAGGTAGAGGAAACAGCATGGACAAAGGCTTAGAGGTGAGCCTAGACTTGGGGTGTTCAGGAAGCTGAGAAGGCTTAGTGGGGCTGGGGCAAAGGGTGGCAGAGGAGTGAGGAAGCAAACAATGAGTCTGGAGAGAGGGGAGGTCCCAGAAGTGCTAGAAGAGGGCAGGACACAGCAAGCTGTGCCCTGGGAAGGGTCATCCCAATTGCTGATCCCAAGAGTCTCCTGGCCAGCCCCTGAGCTGGCCCCACCCAGCATACACTGCCACCTGGATGTCTGAAGCGGCAGTGGACCTTGAAACAGGCAGCCTTGTTCAACCCAACAAGCATTTATGGAGTACCTTCTGCATGCGGGTGCTGTGCCTCTTAGCTTGAGTTATTATAGGGTGCATGAGTATTCGGTGGGGCAGATGACATGTGACCCCTGTGATGTGTAAGTAAATGAGCAATACTCCTGAGCACTTTGGCTCTTCTTCCGTGTGCAGTGGGAACCATCACAGGTTTCTGACTTGCTTTAGGTTCTGGAAGGATCCTGTGGCTAATGTACTGATGAGGGATGGAGGGGTGAGCCAGTGCAGGGATGCTTCTGCTGTGGTTCAGATGAGAAGTGAGAGGGCCTTGAATGGTGGGTGGCAGTGGGAGGGAGAGGTGGGAGTCTGCACATCTCAGGAAGGAAGGGCTGGCAGGCTTTCCTGATCCACCGGGCCTGGCTGAGAAAGCCAATCCAGTGCCGTTTGATTGCTGGGGAAGGAGGGCATTTTGGAGTGGAGAGGCAGGGCTCAGGTCGGTCCATGGAGGGGAGAGGCCTGTGAGTTGGCAGAGAGGACAGAAGTGTGCAGTTTCAGTGTTAGTCAGAGATGGACGTGTGAATTAGGTTGTTAGCTGCATCAAAGTGGCATTAGCACTCTGACTCGGGAGGAGATACCCCAGGAATGGATGGGGACAGAGAGGGGACGGGCCAAGGGCCAAGGAGCCCCCTGCCCAGGGAGAGGGAGGGAAGCTGGGGAGAAGGTGAAGCAGGGTGTGAAGTCCTAGAGCTGGTGGCTGGGTGGAGTGTCTGAGGTCACTGTCTTTGACGGGAGTGTCCTTGTCATGGGGCTGGCCAGTGTGGTTCAGGAGGGAGGAATAAGCCCAGCTCAGCCCGGATGACCCTTGTGAAGGGTTTTGCTACGAGAGCAAGTTGGGAGGGGAAAGTGGGATAAAAAGAGAAAATATTTGTTTAAAATTTTGAAATTAAAAAAATGTGATACTACAAAGAAGGGAGGAGGATGGAGGGACAATCTGGAGGGGGTGGGAGGGGTAGCCCTGGTGTGGCACTAGTCACTGGAGGGCCAGAGGGGGAGCTGGGCCCCTTGATGGGTTGATAAAGGCTCCTAGGGGACATTCACGGGACGTGTGCAAGGAAAGGACACCTGTTGTCTTTCCTAGCATTCCGAGGACTCACCTCAAATGGCTGTTTCAGGACACCCACAGGGCAGAGTTTGACTCTGGTTCCCCTTCTATCAGCTCAGGCCACCTGCTCAGCCAAGGAAAGGTGCAGTTTCAGACTTTGACTGGCAGGGGGCGCACAGACCCACAGCAGGTTCTGTGCTCAGGCAGGCCCCTCACTGGGGTGCGTCCTGGCATTCCCGATGCCCTGCCAATTCTGGCTTGGTGGCTGTTCTTGGAGTGACAGCCTTATGAGGACCCCAACCTACTGTGGGCACTGGGGCACGGCCCCAGGTGTCAGCTGCATGTCAGAGGTGATCTGGTTGGGAGTCTGCGGAACCGTTTCAAAGGCTCTTGACCCCTGACGTGGTGTCCTTGGGCCTTAGGGGGACAGCCCTAACCCACAGGGGTGGGTTTTTCAGGCAGCCCTGGGAAAACCTAACTGTACCTACTCTGCCCCACCGGTTTTTTGCAGGTGCCACAAGGAGCCTGGCTGGTGCATGCTACAGAACCTTCTGGAACTGGAGTCTGAATATGCTCCTGGGATTGGAATTTGGCCTGGGGCTTTGTACGAAGGATGGGGTTGGACTTTGTCCAGGGTAGGCACTGGGTTCTGAGATGTCCTGTGGGGAACTGAGGTGTTCAGGTGCTGGAGGAGGCTATTGGGCCAATAGGGGCTTTTCCACTGGCTTCTCATGATCCAGAGATCGCGGATGGGGCCGGGCCATCTTGAGATGGGTAAGCTCCCACCCTCACCTGCAGAGTTGGGGCTGGATGTGGAGAGACATGGTTCACAGGCTCCAGGGGTTCCTGTTGGCTGATGGCCACAACTGAGAGGGGTAAAGGCCTTGGGGAAGCATGCTTGAGAGCTGCATGGAGGAGGTGTTCATTGTGTGAGGCCTGAAAGCTGGAGATCTCGGAGGCTTTGGAGGGAGAGATGGAGAGTGCTCTTAGGGGTAGCCTGGGTCCCCTTTCTTACATCGTAGGCCCGGGACTGAAGGGTTTTAGGGTGAGGGCTTCCTATGCTAAAAGGGAGACATTTCTGGGCAAACCAGGTCATCCTCCCTCTTGGGGTCCCTTGAGGTCAAACAGACAGACTCTCTTTGGGCCCTGACTAGGAGGGAGGAGGGAAGATGCTGGAGGTGGGGGTGGGGCTGGGAACCTGGAGACAGCGGGCTCCAGCCTGCAGGGCCCTCAAAGGATGGCTGCCCAACTCCGTGCTTGGGAAGGAGCAACAACTTCAAAGGAGGGATGTCCATCCAGTGAGGCTGGAGGGGGAAGTGGACAGCAGCTGGCTGTACTGGCTTGACAAGGGCTTCAGTGTGTTATGCCTGTGTGATATAGGCAGTCTGGATCAGGAAGAGGCTGGCCTACGAATGTCACAGGGAAGCAGGGCTCTGAGAGAACCTCACACCTGTTTACCAGGCAGGGCCAGGGAAACTGAGGCAGGGTCGGTGGTGTGTGCTCCTGTAGCACTGATTCCTAGCTGGTATGTGCCTGAGGGTCCAGGTCCCGTGTCTCCACCATGTATGTCTCCTTTGCTCCTAGCTCCTCTTCTCCCAGATACAAGGGACAGCCCTGAGCTCTCACCACCTAGCCCACAGTCAGCATCTTCAGAGCCTCCATTGATTCAGAATTCAGTAGAGAAGGCAGAGAGTAGCAGGAAGGACTTCCAAGAAGCAAGAAGAGAAGTTGCTAAATGCACACCCTTACTACCTTTGGGTGCCCCTCAGCCATCATCTGGCCTCCTCCCCAGACTTGGCAGCCATTTCAGGGAACTGGCCATCTGGATTCTCTTGGGGACAGCCACACTGATGTCTCAGTGGGGTGGAACAGCCTCTCTGCTCTGCTCTGGGCACCCCAGACCTGGCTGAGTGAGTCCTTCAACCCCCTGGTGTCCTCACTCCAGGGCCTCTGGTGCCACAACTCCGCCCTGGCGGTGGCCACTCCTTCCTCCCCAACTTGGTCCCACTGAGTATTGCACACATTTTGCAAACCAACAAAACACTAGTGAGAGCCCTGGCCAATGGCACTGCCTGCACCCTAGCTTTGGAGGGTCTGTTCCTGTCCACCTGCCTGCCTAGTGATCCCTTCCACCCCTGAGTGTCTTTGCCCTGAAAATCCATTCTGGTCCCCTGGGCACCACCCTGCTTTCTGCTCACTCACACCCACCGGGAAGCCCCTGAGGACACGGCCTCCCTCAAGGTCCCAGGAGATCCCTGCCGAAGGGAGGACTGAGCAGAGAGATGAGGACACAGATCAGATACCCCTAGTCTAGGTCCTGAGTGACACGTTAGGAGGAGGGACTGCTTGAGCCAACCTGAACCAGGCTCCTACACCTCAACACTCTCAGCTGTCTTCCATGGCTGATATGTAAGTACAGGAAAGGTCCAGCATTACCTTGGTTCACTATTTTCTGCAAATTAAAACCTGGTGCTACCCAGGGAGGGGGCAGCTGAAGTTGGGGCTCAGCAGCCAGCTTGTGTGCCAGGGGTTTGTGCTTGTGACAGAGGCCGGGGGCTACACATGGGGCTCAGCAATCAGCCTCTTCAGGTTGTCATCTCCTTGATTTACCAAGTCTTGATAAGGGTCTTGAATTCTTGAGCCTCAGTTTTCCCATCTGTGAAATAGAGACGACCTAATGGCTGCCTTGTAGGATGCTTGTGAGGATTGAATAAGATAATTTGTACATAAAGTGCATTCATGGGGCTGAGAGAGGGTGTGCTGTCAGTGGCAGCTGGATACTGATCGGAATCCACGGGATGGGGACACTGCCCAGTGCTAGGCCTGAGTGCTCGCTCAGGGTCTGAATGAAGTCCCAGTGATTTGTATCCCTCAGGCCCTGAACCCTGACAGGGAGGCGTTTGCATTGTCCAAGCAGCTTATCACATAAATAACATTTTTTTTTTTGAGACAGAGCCTCAAGCTCTCACCCTGGGTAGAGTTCCATAGCATCACAGCTCACAGCAACCTCCAACTCTTGGGCTTAAGCGACTCTCTTGCCTCAGCCTCCCAAGTAGCTGGGACTACAGGAGCCCACCACAATGTCTGGCTCTTTTCTGGTAGCAGCTGTCATTGTTGTTTGGCAGGCCTGGGCTGGATTCGAACCCACCAGCTCTGGTGTATGTGGCTGGTGCCTTAGCTACTTGAGCTACAGGCGCCAAGCCACATAAATAACATTTTGTCCTACCAGGCAGTTTATTAGGGAACCACATGATTGAGGGTCTGTAAGTGCCTTCATTGGGAGCTGAGTCTTCTCCACCAACTCAAGTCCCTGAGTTTAGAGGGAATGTCACTTTCACAGCAACACAGCTAGAGGGGGTTGTCAGAGTTTGGTCTTTGCCCTGCCTGACCCCAACATTGGAGGGAGAGATTGACAGTGAGGGTAATGCAGTGTCCTTGTGAAAACTTCTAAATATGGATCAAAAATGTTTTCACATAGTAAATGAGAAAATCTCATGAATGTTATGTCAATCAGGTTGATAAAAATATCTCAGATTGCATGTGAAGCCCATGCACTGTACCCCATGATTGAAATAATGTACACAGCTATGATTCAATTAAAAAAAAATGCAAAGAAAAAAAAAAGAGAAGGGCCGCTATGTCAGGCACCCATTGAATTGCCCTCCAAACTTTATCAAGATCCTTGCAGATGAGAAAGGAGAGGCACAGGGAGGTTAAGCAACCCTCCCAAGGATGTACAGCCAGTAAGAGGCAGTCACTCTGCCGGATTCTGAAGTCTATAGTCTGCCCCTTGGCTGGGCAGTACCTTCCCCCTGTTCCCCATTCCACTTCCCTTGCTGGGTGAAGGCTGCACAGTGTTTGGACAGCCTTTCACGTGAAGGCAGCTCCTGGGCTAGAGCCCCAGTTTCTGCATGCTGGGCCCCTTCGCCAGCCCATTCTCTGCTGGCTCTCTGAGGCTGGCCTGTGCACAGCCATCTCCCCAGCCTGGAGCTCCTGCTGGGTACAGCCTGTGTCTGGTCCCAGCTCCAGCCCAGAAATGGGAGTCATGATGACTGCTTTGGTTGTCATCATTGTTTGGAAGCAGCCAGAACACAGCTGTACTTCATGGTTGAAGGTGTGCGGGTCTGTGTCTACCTATGATAACTCAACCCAGCCAGGGACCAGCAGGTGCAGACCCAGCAGAAAGGCTGGGGAGTGAAGGCAGAGGGCGCTGAGATCATGGCTGGCCTGTGGAAAGACAGGGCAGAAAGAGGAAGAGGAGGGGCTGGGGTACAGGAGGATGAGAGGGAGGAAGGAGAGGAGAGGCATCAGGGAGGGGTGGCCACTCACCTTGGGTCTTTAGAGCAGTCTCTGTCTCCACCTCCACCCCTGCAGGTGGGAGAGGCCAGTGTGCTATTTCTCACTAAGATGTGAGTGACAACACCTTGGGGTGTAGGGTTTTTTTTGAAAATGAACTTTGACCCTTCAAGAGCCTGATTGGTCACAATGGCAAGATCACCCATTTTAGGCTTGAAGGGACTGCAGGAGCCAGAGATTAAGGCCCTCACCCAAGTCACCTGCAGCTGTGAGGCATGAGTGAGGTGAGGGGGAGGTGGCAGGTGGTGGAGGTTGAGTGGGGGTGGGGTGGTGGAGGGGAGCAGACCAGGGTCATGGTTGGTGGGGTGAGCGATGCCATCTCAGGACACCAGGGGGCAGTAGGGGCCCAGTTTGGTCTTCAGGGCTGCCACTCTGCCGGCGGGTAGCAGGGAGCAGCTGCCCCTGCTGGGGAAGAGGGGCTGACACCCGATTGTGGAGCCTCTTGGTGGAATACCCCTTAGCTTGCAGAGCATCCTGGAGCCCCGAAAGCTGGCCAGGGTATGGCTGCTATTAGCTCCTGGCCTTGCCTAGGAAACTCAGCAGGGAGGAGGTGGAAAATGGAGGAAGGAAAGGAGGAAGGGAAGTGGGTAAGTGAAGTGATGAAGGGACCCCCTTCCCTCCCCAGTGGAGGCAGGACCCCACTCCAGGGGAGGGATCAGCCTGGTCATCTCCTACTGGCCTCTCTGGGCCTCAGCTTCCTACACAGGAATTGACATGGTTAGTGAGGTCACCCTGTGCAGTAGGCGCTCAGTTGATGTCTAAAATAAAGTCTACCAAGCCGGAGGAAGCCCCTTCACTTCTAAGGTCTCAATGGTCTGGGCTGGGAGTTGGAGGAGGGATGGCGGGAGTGCAGATGGCCCTTGTGCGGCCTCTCTGCAGGCACCCCCACTCCCCCGGCATTTCCAGAGCCCCTAGTTTTCTCTGAACACTGATGCATGGGCTCTCGGAGAGGCCTGCGGTCCCTGGAGGCATGCTGGGGAGGGGATCTGCTCACACCAGATTTGTTTTTCTTGCTGTTTCCCTGGTAAAGTGAGCTGCTGGGCCAGGGTGGATGGGGAGGAGGGCAGGCCTCGCAGGCTCAGAGTTGGCCAGAGAGGGTATTTGACACAGGTCCCCACGTGTCCTGGATAGCCTCCTCTGCACCTGGCCCCTAGCCCAGGAGGGGCCCTGAGAGGGGCCTTCTGTAGTGGTCCCAAGTTTCCTGAGACATTCCATGTTGAAACCAGCAAGGTCCGGTAGCCCCCTTCTGCAGACCTCCGAGGTCCATTTGTGAGACCAGTGTGGGGTGGCTGGCCTGCGGGACAACTCCTGTTCACGCCGTTCTCGCCAGTCCTCTCTGGAGGGCCTGCCCAGCCCCTCCCACCGATTCCTGGGGGTGTGGACCCCCAGCCTGGGACCTAGCACAAGGCAGTCCCTGTAATTGGAGCTTTGCAGCATGTGGCCGCGTCACCGGAGGGAGGCCGGCACCTGCAGAGGACGTGCCTGGCAGCCGCCCCAAGAACAGCCCGTCCTGGGGGGGCGGGGCAAGCCCGCGGGAACTGGTGCGGCCCGAGCGGCTCCTGCGCCAGCACTGGGCCCCCAAGTGCACGCCACGCTGCCTGCTGCTGGGGGCTGGCTGGTTAATCTGTAACTCCCTGAGCCCCCGGGGCCTCAGGTCAGACTCCCCACCCCATCTTATGGAGGAGGGGGTGGACGATTTGGGACAGAGTGGACAAGCTGCAGCCCAGGGCTGGTCCAACTGCCTGCTGTTGGGTGATGCGGCTGAGGCCAGAGAGGTTAGAGCTTGCACAGATGCCCACGCCTGGCTCCAGGGCTTGTGGGGATATCAGGAGAGGTGCCCCCGGGCCCTGACTTCTTCCCACTCCCGCTTTCACGTCCCTGCCCTCACAGAGGTCCACAGAGAGGCTGAATCAGCCTCAAGTCTCTGGGGCCTCAGGCTCTGAGCCTGGGTATGTTCTCTTGCAAAGTAGGCATAAAAACACCTCCCTGTTGGGGTCTTGAAAGGATCAGATGAGGCCGTGAACCCAGCCCTGGTGCAGGGCTGGGCACAAGATGGGGACAGCTAGCATTAGTAACATCCCTCCCACCTCCTCAGAATGGGCTCCACTTGCATACTAGTTGGGGAGGTGTCTGGGAAAACAGACACAGACAACCCTGGCAGGGTCCCTAAGAGCATTGCAGGAGGTCACATGCTTGGCTTCAGTCAACAGTGCAGCAGGGAGGGTGGCACTTGGCCACCTCAGTGGGCTCCAGAAGCAGCTACATGTGGTGCTCAGCCCCCTTTTCCCCTCCCCCCTCAGCCCTGACCTGGAGCCTGCATTCTCCAGCCTTCAGTGATCGATGGGTGACATGTGGCCCAAGGCTGGATGGAAAATTCTTCCAGGCCTTAATGCATTTGAAAAGACAGCTCAGGGTCTCAGAACCCAGGGAACTTGGCCTGAGGTAGGTTTGACCAAGGGCCAAAGGGGAGAAAAGAGTCCCATGCCCATCCTGGGTCACCCCCTGGGAGGGCCATTGGCTCAGGCTTGTCTCTACCTTACGTCCCAGACTTTGGGTCTGTAGGACCTCTGGTTTAGGAAATAGGCTTGACCCAGGACAGCCATCCCTGTTCCCAGAAGCCAACTGTGACATACATTCCCAGTGGGGTTCTGTGACCATGCCAGAGAACCCCACTCAGGAGAAGGGGGCTTGCGGCGGCCAGGTGAAGGTCAGCCAACAGGAGGTAGCATGTGGCTGACAGCAGACCTTCCTGACCTTGAAAGCCTCAGTTTCCTCAACTAAAACAATGATCTCACAATACTGATGGACCAAGCATTGAGGGTGTTGTGAGGACTGGCCCTTGGGGCACTGAGCTGGTTTTAACTACCCAGTCTCTCTCCCCAAACTAATCTCTGAGATGGCTGTGGCTGGTCCTGCTTTTGCTTCTAGGTGTGCTCCTAGCCCCAGAGCGTAGCAGGTAGGCCTGGGGTTTGGTCTGAGGAGTCAGAACTTGCAGGTCAGTCCTGCCTTTAGCATATGTGAGCTGGAACAAGACTTTAATCTTCCTAATCCCCTGTTTGCTAATCTATAAAATGTTATCCATATATGTTAGAGTATGTAAGGCTGACCACTGCCACAAACAACCCCACACTTTTAGGGGTTAAGACACAATGACTCCTTACTTCCAAAGCAGGCAGTGGGGGTGTGCAGAGGGCATTGATGGGGTGGGCTGTCCCTCTGCGTGGTCACTCAGGGGTGTTGTGGCTGCCTCTGATTATTCATCTGGCCAGCAGGGGGCGGAGAAGGACTGCTCAGGCAGGCCAATTGCGCGGGGAAGTTGTGCACAGCCCTGCTGACCACCTTCCTTGGCCAGAACTAGTACCATGGCCCACCTGAATGCAAAGGGGCTGGGACACGTGGTATTTCTGGGTGCTCAGAGGGGAGCAGAAGGCTGGGTGGAACCCCTGCCCTTCTTCTGTGGCTCCATCAGAGAGAGCAGGGGTTATAGGGGATAAACAAGCACAGTGCTCAGCAGAGGCCAGGCAGGAGCTCAGACTGGTGCTTAGGCTCCCGCAAGCAGGCCCCTCACTCCTCTGCATACAGGATTTGGGCACCAGAACAGCCCGGGGGGGGGAGCGCTCTTGGCTGAGCACAACCCACCACCTGGGGACCAGAATCCCCCTCCCCAGTTGCTTTCTGTAGCAACACAGATTACAAAGATTATTATCTTTGTTTCCTTTGGATATACTTTTAATTACAAAAGTAGAGCTTGGGTGTTGTATCCAGAGAGATGTTTGCTTGCTCTGGGCCCCTTTGGACAGAGGATTGGTCTTGGGAGTGCCTTCCTTCAGGTGTGTCCCCGGCTAGGAATGGGGGCTCCACTTTAGCAAGGTACTTGGTACCATCCTTGATTCAAGTCAGAGTCACAGACTGAGAAAGTCACCTCCCAGGCTCTAATGACGATGGGGAGTCCCCAAGGCATTGGGTTCGATTCTATCATTAAGCTAGTAAAGTGGAAAAATAAAAGTAGAAAGCCCAAGTGGAAACCAGACCAGAAAGCCAGGAGGCTCAGCAATGTCCTCACGGTGCTTCCTCCGGCTGGGTGACTAAACTAGAAGGCTGGTTGTTTCTCTTGTAAAATAGAGTGTTAGTTGCTCTACCTTCTCTGAGTATTATGAAGGCCAAATGAGGGGGTGCGTGAAAAACCAAGCCCAATCTTCTGTCCAAAGGGGCCCAGAGCAAAACCTCTGGCTCTTGGTACAGGCTGAGAGCTGGAGTGAACACCTTGACTGGTCTGCCTTCCCTGGAGGCTAGAGCCTGGGCATCCTGTCCTTTTGGGAGATCCGGACTATGCAGTCACTACCCTCTGTGGCCCTGTGCTCAGTGTCCCCTGGGGAGGCCACGAGTGGCACATGGCCAGATAAAACCCCCAACCAGTTGATAGCAGCCCTGCTACAGGGGTTGAAGCCTGGGGAGACTTCTTCGGCTTCTATTTTCCTGAAGATAAAAATTGTGATATCTGCATTTGTCGTGGGAAATTTGGAATACAACGTACGGAGAAGAATAAAGAAATCCACATAAATCATCGCCTCTAGTCCAGCCACCAAGAGCAGTTTCCACCCCTGCCCTCGCCTAGGTTGAAGCCTAGTCCTGGGAAGGTCATTCCCCTAACTTCAGACTTTCTTTCTCAGAACCATAAGACCCCTCTGGACCCACATCTGCATGCTGTCACAGCAGCCCATCACTGGGGTGCCCTGGAATCCACCAGACCTGAGGGGGAGGAAGGGTGGTGGTGGGCGGATGGGCCTCACTTTCCCTCCCCGCCAGAGACTGCTCTCACTGGCTTACCTGAGACAGGAGCTGAGACCTCAGGGTTGTGCTGGACTCTCCAACAGGTGCCTGGCAGCCCCCTCCCCCTCGGTTGCTCCTGGCTTTGGGAGGGTGCTCCAGGCATTTCCTGGGCTCTCCACCTCATGAATACTGGGACAGAAGGAAGTCAGCAAAAAGTAATGGTCTCTATCGGTCTGGCCCCGCTGGGAAAAGAGCCATGGGGTGTGCGCGACCAGGGTCTACACCAAGGGCTGCGTGTGGGGGAGGGGCATGGTCCTTGGCAGGCTTTCCCTGTGACCTCAGGCAGGTCCCTCCCTTATATCCAGCACAACAGCTACAGCCAGCTTAGACAGGCAGTTCTCCGGGCTGGATTGGCCTAGCCCAAGCTCTCAGAGGGTGGGCACTCGGTCATTGAGGTGACAGGCATAATCCAGGATGGACTGGGCAGGGCTGCCCCCAAAGAAGCCGCTCCAGACTCTGGCTCTAGGGGGACTGGCGGCATGCTCCCAAGGTGTCCCCCACATCACCCCTTGGGGAAAGAGTGGAGCTGACTCCCGTGCCCCTTTCCAACTCCAGGACCTTAGGGGTGGCAGGTGTGTTTGGGCTCCAGGTGCGCGGATCCTTCACAGGGACACAAGCCCTAAGCGGCAGGCCGCGCGGGGGCAGCCGAAGACCCCGTCTAGTTCAGGCCAGGGAGGAACTACCAGAGGTGTGTTAAAGCCCCGTCAGCTGGCGCAGGAGGCCCAATGGAGGGCGCGGGCGGTGGGGCCGGGCGACCCGGGTCCGGCCCAGGCTGGGGGAGAGTTAGGTCTGGCGGGACTCTGGACCCACTGAGAGCCGTCTCCGCCGCGCCAGGCCGAGGGGGGCGCCCGCTTAGCCGCCGCGCAGCCCCCGCCTGCAGACAAAGGAGCCGGCAGGGGACGGGAGCGGGGGGTGGGGGGTGGGGATGGGGCGAGGGGGCGGGGCGTCGCGGTGTCACGTTACCGCCTGCAGCGCCCTTTAACTCCCGCCCCGCCCTGCTCGCCGCCCCCTTCCCCGGCTACAGCGCGCTTGCTGCCCCGCCGCCAATCAGCCGGTCCGTGTGAGGGCCCAGTGGGCGGTGCGCGGGGGCCGGGCGGCCGGCGGGGCGGGGGCAGTGCGGCGCCGGCCAATCGCCGCGGTGTTGTTGAAACTGAAAATACTACATTATGCTAATCGCGGCGGGACCCGCGCGGTGGGGGGAGATAGGGCCCGCGCGTATAAAGGGGGCGCAGGCGGGCTGGGCGTTCCACAGGCCAAGTGCGCTGTGCTCTAGGGGTGCGGGCGAGGCCAGAGGGACCCAGCAGGCAGGCACCGAGGGGGCGCGGCTGTTGGCCGGACGAGACAGGCGAACGAGACGCGGGAGCAGTCCACGACCAGACAGCCAGGTAGCCGCCGCGCTCGCCCTCCCGCCGCGTCCCTTTGCAAACGTAGAGTCTGGTTGCGCAGGGTCTCCCTTGCTCCGGGCCTCCGCCCTCCTCTTCTCCTCCTCTCCTTTTCCTCTGTCGCTCTCCTCTCCTCTCTCGCTGCCTGGGTTCGCGCAGCCCCGGCCATCTCCGACGCGTCCCTCCACAGCACATCCGCGATGGAGCGCCTTGTCTCCCGTGGGACCTTCCCTACGCTTGTGCGCACTAGCGCCTGCCGCAGACTCTTCGGGCCTGTGAACCACGAGGAGTTGAGCCGTGAGTTGAGGATCCGCTTGGCCGAGCTGAACGCCGAGGACCAGAACCGATGGGACTTCGACTTCGAGCAGGACGTGCCGCTGCGGGGCCCTGGACGCATGCAGTGGATCGAGGTGGACAGCGAGTCTGTCCCCGCATTCTACCGCGAGACGGTGCAGGTGGGGCGCTGCCGCCTGCTTCTGGCGCCTCGGCCCGTCCCGGCGGCCGTGGCTGTCAGCCCGTCCCCCGAGCCGCCGGCCGCTGAGTCCCTCGACGGCCTCGAGGAGGCGCCGGAGCAGTCGTCCAGCGACCTGACCCTGGTGCCCACCCCGCCCCCGGCCCCAGCCCCAGTCCTGGCTACGGCCTCGGCCTCGGGCTCTGCCCTGGCCCCGGCCGCGGCCGCGGCCCCAGATGCGGCGCCTCCAGACAGCGCCGAGCAAGGCGCGAACCAGGCGCAGCGCAGCCAGGAGCCTCTTGCCGATCAGCTGCACTCGGGAATTTCGGGACGTCCCGCGGCCGGTACTGCTACCGCCAGCGCCAACGGCGCCGCGAACAAGAAGGTGTCCGGGCCTCTCATCTCCGGTGAGCCCCGCACGGCCCCGCCCCGGTCCGGCCCCGCTTTGTCCGGCCGGCCGGTCTCCCCAGCCCTCGGGGGCCTCGCTCGGTTCCCGCCTCCTCCCGTGGCATTAAAGGGCCCGCAGCGCTCAGGGCGCGGCTGCACCCCAAACCTCCTTCCTACCCTGCTGTTGTGCGCTCGAGCAGCTCGCGCGGGAGGGGTGGGAGGATGAGTCCTGCCCGCGACCCCCTCAGAGCGTTACCCTCGCCCCTGGCCGCGGGAGCCCCTCCCCGAGCGCAGTCCGGCGCGGCGAGCGCGGCGCAGAGGGGGTTAAGCACCGCGGCAGCCCCGGGGGGCTTGGCCGCGGGACAAGGGGAAATGCTTACACAGCACATTGCGCGGCGACGTAAACAAAGCTGACCTGCCGCGGACCTCGGCGCGGGCGGGGATGGCACCCCCACCCCGGCCAGCTCGCGCCCCGCGCCCTCCCCTGGCCCCCCGCTTGAGTCTCCCGGCCGCCCCGCCCTGACCCGCCGCGCGCACTGTCGTCCGCAGACTTCTTCGCCAAGCGCAAGAGATCTGCGGCCGAGAATAAGTCCTCTAGCGAGGTCCCTGCGGGGTGTACCTCTCCCAGCGGCGCGACTGGGGTGGGCTCGGCGGAGCAGACCCCGCGCAAGAGGCTGCGGTGAGCTAGGTGAGTACTTGGCACCGGGGAGTGCGGAGGGGCAGCCCGCGGGTCCCTGCTGTCTTTGCTCACCGCCCTTCTCCCCGCAGTTTAGAGCCCAAAGAGCCCCGAGGGAGCCTGTCGGGGCAGCGGACGTTGGGAGAGCGCTGGGGCCTCGGCTGGGACCGTTCATGTAGCAGCAACCGGCGGCGGCGGCTGCCGCAGAGCAGCGTTCGGTTTTGTGTTTAAAGTTTGAAAACTGTGCAATGTATTAATAACGTCTTTTTATATCTAAATGTATTCTGCACGAGGAGTACACTGGTCCCAAGGTGTAAAGCTTTAAGAGTCATTTATATAAAATGTTTAATCTCTGCTGAAACTCAGTGCAAAAAAAAAAGAAAAAAGAAAAAAAAAAAGGAAAAAAGGAAAAAAACCATGTATATTTGTACAAAAAGTTTTAAAGTTATACTAACTTATATTTTCTATTTATGTCCATGCGTGGACCGCTCTGCCACGCCATAGCTCGGTTATTGGTTATGCCAAAGGTACTATCCTGTACCCGCACCTGGTTATCAGCAATCGTAGATGTATTTTTATAGCGGGCTCTGGGGGAGGGGGTTGCTCACAAGCTGTAGCTGCCGTAATGCTCATCTAGCTTGCAGTCTCTTGCTCTTTCGCTGTCTCTCTTACTATTACTGCGTTTATTTTAAACTTGAAGACAAATCTGTTAAAATGGTTCCTGAGCCGTCTGTACCACTGCCCCGGCCCCTCGTCCGCCGGGTTCTAAATAAATAAAAAGAGGCCGAAAAAGCTGCAACGCCGGTCTATACTTGTACATGCTCTCCTTTGCTCTGTACCCTTGAACCCCCAAACTGGGTAGGGGCAGCCCCAATCTGCTATCAGAGACCAAGGTCCAAGGGGGAGGGGGGCTTCTCCTGGCCGGCCTGGCCACGCCCACCTGCTCTGGGCCCCCTCATCTAGTGTGGGGCTCCAGCCAGACTTGCATTTGTCACCCCCACAGGCGGGGCTTCCTGTAGCCCCTGACCTACCCTTGTTCAAAGAAACCAACACCACACCAGCACCCTGGCCAGTCTCCTGTCAGCCCCACATAGCTGTGGATGCACATGGGGGGACGGTGGGGAGTGGGAGCTCCAGGGAGCAACTGCAGGGGCTACACCAAGGCAGACCTGCCTCTGCTGACACCTTTAGGCCTACACAAGGTGCAGTCCCAACTGCTCCCCAGTACCCAGCTTTGTGGGCCACCAGACCGCCAGTGTTTAAGGCCTAATGGGGCTGAAGTGGAGGAGGGGAGACCTCAAAGCCCGTGGATGGAGGAGGAGATGGAAGCACCCTGAGACTAGGAGAGGGTGGGGAGTGGTGGGTTTTGAAGAGGCTTCCTGGAAGAATCCAAGGCTGTATACACCCCTGCATACTCCACATCCCTGCACACTCGCTCTTGCAACACCAGCCTCCTGGTTTCAAAGTGCTTCCTTTCAGTCAAACTGAGAGGTTTACTTTTTTAACTGATCTATAAAACCTCTGAAAATTATGGCTTAGGATGGAAAGGGTGCCGAGAAATAGCAAAAACAAAAAGGCTGCCAGCATTTTTGTTAGTGCCTTGGGCCAGGAGGTGAGAAGGACTGGTAGACCCTCATGGGGCCATCCTCAGCAGTCACTGACTTTGCCCAGAGGTCAGGGACAACATGGTGATCAATTTGAGATTTTCAAGATGTGTTTAGACATATAATTAACCAACCTCCTCCCACCCCTAAAAGGGCTGGGAGAGGACAGGGCCAGGCCTGGCCCCAAGGCCTTGCTGCTACCAGTGGCCCTCAGTGTGATGTCAGTGAGGAATTAGATCTTCATAGGCCTGACTTCAAATCTCTCCTCTTGGGGAGAAACCCCACTGCATCTTCTCACATAGAGAAGGGGTGTGTGAGCCATCCAAGGCTGGGCTGGGTGCATGGCAGGTGGCTGGTGGGTATGCAGGGTGACCTGAGTTAGTAACTGTTATTGGTGCCTGAATCTGGCTGACATGAGGCCTCACCTACCACAAACACTCCCACTGCAAAGCCTTCTTCTGCAGACATGGCTGGCCACGTATCTGGATTTGGCTTTACTTCTCATAGCCCTGGTGTCTGGACATAGGGACCTGGGGGTGTGCCCCTGGGAATCTGTGATACTAACAACTACAGGGACAACCACAGCCATCAAGCATTTTCTCTGTGCCAGGTACACACCAAGCAGGGCTCATCATCAGTGAGAGCCGACCAGGAAATGCCACCATGTTCTCTATTTCTCTGAGGAAGAGACAGAGCAACCCCCCTGAGGTCATACCCCTGAGGGCGATGGGCAGGGCCAAGGGGTTTTGGACTGGTGGGCCTGGCCTGGAAACCACTGTGCAGTCCTGTGCCATGGACCAGCCTGGAAAGACAGAGCTGTTAACCCCCAAAACCAACAAAGCAGTGACATGCAGGGTGATGCTGGGAAGGGATTACCCCGGGAGGTGGTGGGGTGCTTGGGGACGGGAATACAGGGAACAGCCAGATGAGCGTTGTGCCAGGGGCAGGGTGAGTGTGCTGGAGCCAGATGGTCAGGGTGAGGCAGGAGAGATGAGATCGTAGGGCAGAGGGCTGTTGGGGGTGTCTGCTGGTGCCAGGCTCCTCAGCCAGCTTGGTCTGCATGTCAGCACATAGGGGTACATATTGTTCCCCAAAAGAATGCTGTCTGGAGGGTGCCTGCCTGGCTTCTCCCTTCCTTGTCCTTTCCTCCTGAGCCTGATGGGTCAGAGTCAAAAGTTGACTATGTCTGTAGGCAATGGGGAGGCTGGGGAGGGCCTGAGGTAGGGGGTGACAGGGGCCTCACCAGACTACTGGGCAGAGAAAGGAGATACCAGAGAGAAAAGGGGGTGAGGGGCTAGGAGGATTTGCTGGTCCAGACAGAGGCACTGGGTTTGACACACACTCTAAGAACCTGCAGCATGCCAGGCTGTGTTATAGGCCTTAGGGACCACAGTGAATACAGGTACCTGATTGCCTGCCACAGAGGCTTTCTCCATCTGGGAGGTGTCATAAAAACCTGGCAGGTGAGTTGTAGCTCACACAGGCTGGCAGATTTAGGGGTGAATGAGGATGAGCAGCAGGCTACTATTGAAAGCAGGACAGACCAGGAAGCCCCACCCGTGACTCCCAGCCGTGACATGTGCAAACAAACTGGGTCTGGCAGCGGGAACAGCCAGTGCAAATGCTCCGAGGTGGGTGGCATCCATGGGACAGTCAGCTAGAGGGGCTGGGGCAGCTAGAGGGGCGTATTTGGTGGGAAAGCTGGGGCCTGCGAATGTTTTCAGGGGAGTATGAGAAGCAGGTTCCAGCCAAGGAGGCCTCTGAGGGCCAAGGTGGGAGGGGCCATTTCCAGAGCTGAGAAAGCCTGCCCAGAGAAGAAGGGCAAAGGGTCAAAGCCCCTTCTTCTGGATAGACATGGTCCGCTCTGCCCTGACCTCCACTCTCGGCTGGGTCCTGCGAAAGCCAAGACACTCGTCCATTCTCTCAGCAGCTTTGCCTCACAGGGCGTCAGCACCCATGTTGCAGAGGCTCACAGAGGCAAAGCAACTTGCATAGGGTCACTCCTCAGTGATCCCAGTGCCACCACCCTCTCTGCCCTGCCTGCTGTCCCCGATGTATCTTAAGGGCACTGTTTTGTTTGTTTGTTATTTTATTTTATTTTATTTTATTTTGAGACAGAGCCTCAAGCTGTTGCCCTTGGTAGAGTGCAGTGGCATCACAGCTCCCAGCAACCTCCTACTCCTGGGGTCAAGCAATTCTCCTGCCTCTGCCTCCCAAGTAGTTGGGACTACAGGTGCCCACCACAACTCCCAGCTATTTTTTGGTTGCAGTTCGGGCGGGGCTGGGTTCGAACCCTCCACCCTTGGTATATGGAGCCGGTGCCCTACTCACTGAGCCATAGGTGCTGCCCTGTTTGTTATTTTTTGATTTAACATTATTATTATTTTTTTATTTTTTGAGACAGAGACAGAGTCTCAAGCTGTTGCCCTGGGCAGAGTGCAGTGGCATCACAGCTCCCAGCAACCTCCTACTCCTGGGGTCAAGCAATTCTCCTGCCTCAGCCTCCCAAGTAGCTGGACTACAGGTGCCGGCCACAATGCTGGCTAGTTTTTTTGCATTTTGGCCGGGGCCAGCTTTGAACCCGCCACCCTCAGCATATGGGGCTGGCGCCCTACCCACTGAGCCACAGGTGCCACAAGGACACAATTTTCTAAAAATGTTTCTCATCTGTAGATTACACCAACCACCAAGTCCAGGTGGATTAAGAGCTAAAAACCTCATCACAGTTGGGACACGACAAGGACGAAGCATAATAAAAAATGAACACCACTGTGGCTTTATCTCAGCGCCCTGGCTGGGTTGACCTGGCCAGGGAAGAAGAGCATAGGCCGTTGGTCAGTTCCTCATCCAGCTGGCCCCATGCAGATTCCTTTACTGTTCAAATATTTATTTTGCTGCTTTGCAGGGAGCAATATGCATCTCCTGCATGTTGACATCAAACTTGGCCACATGACTTGCTCTAGCCAGTGGAATGCAACTGAGGCAATTGCAACTCATGCCTTTGCTGAACAGAACCTGTTAAAGCCAGTGTTTTGCCATTTTATCCCTCAGTGAGACCAGTGAGATCTCAGAGAGGGGCTGATCTTTTCATGAAGATGAAATGGGACACAGCCACAGCCCCACAGCAGTGGGACTGTAACAGTGAGTGAGAAACACTTCACACTTGGTGTAAGCCCCTGAGAGTTTTGGGATTGTTTGTTATACAGCATAACATAAACTGAGCTGACAGATACAATTTCTTTGAAAATTCCAACTCACTGTGGGCAATTTTTAAGAACCACAGCAGGGACTTGTGGTACTTTAAGTTGTTCTGGGTATTGGGACACATTTCCAGAAATTATGCAGAGACTCCTCTATGGGAGCTACTAAATTGAGCCTATCATATTTAAAGGTTGGAGATCAGGGATTTCTGCTGGGCAGGGTATGGGCACTGGGCTCTCTCTTTGGTTGCCACCTCTCTGCTGCAGTGTGACATGTTGTGCACTTTAACATGTGTTCAGTGACGTGTCTCACTTTTTCTTTGATGGAGGAAGAAAATTGTTGTGATTTGGAAAAGGGTCAAAGTCTCAGAGATGGACTTGTTTGTTCTACAGTTACGCATACTTAGGAAATCTCACTTGCTTATTTTGAAAATTAAAAATTGTGTTATTTGAGCCCTGCAGTGTTTCAAGTGTAGTTGAGATACTGATTATACTAGTGGGATATGCTCCACGGACAAGTCTTTTGGGAAAAAAAAGAAAATGACCTCTGATTACCTTGGGGAGGGGGACCATCAGGGCTGGCCTGCTTCAGTGCCAGATAGCTGTGTGTTCACCATCTCCCCCAGCCCCAAATCGTGGCTACTACTGCCCTGTTCAACACCAGGGACATAAGTCAGGTGTGGCCTGGCAGCCATTACCTTCTCTTCATTAGCATGATCACTCCTGTGCTAATTATCTCTTGCCGAGTAAAAAACTATCTTAATACTTTGTGGCTTAAAACAATGGTTTCATTTATGCATATGATTATATGAGTCAGAAATTTGGGAAGAGTTGGCAGGATAGCTTGACTCTTTTCGTCATGGGGTGTCAGCTAGGGTAGTTGGATCAGGATTGGAGGATCAATCCCCACAATGGCCCACCCTTCCACCTATCAGAGCCTTTCCTTTTCCTATAGCTTTTTCCACAGGCCTGCTTGGGTTTCCTTACAGCATGGCAGCTGGGTTCCAAGAGGAAGTGCTCCTGGAGACCCAGGAGGAAGCAGGAGAGCTTTCAAGAACTTGGCTTCCGAAGCCACATAGCATTTCTTCTGCCTCATCCAATTTTTATTATTATTATTTTCCGCAGTTTTTGGCCAGGGCTGGGTTTGAACCCACCACCTCCGGCATATGGGGCCTGTGCTCTACTCCTTTGAGCCACAGGTGCAACCCCCTCATCCAATTATTAATAATTGTGTGAGCTACTGAGGCCACCCCAGGTTCCATGGAGGGGACCCAGACTTAGACTTGTTTCTCAGTGGGGCACATGGCAAAGAGCTTTCAGCCATTTTGGCCCCATGCCGTTGTAAGCAGTGCCTAGCCCTGGTGATCACTGAAATTCAGTATTTCAGGATTCCCAGAACAACCATTGCCTAAATTTTTTATTTTGTGATAGAGTCTCACTTTGTGGCCTTTGGTAGAGTGCTGTGCTGTCACAGCTCACAGCAACCTCAAACTCTTGGGCTTAAGAGATTCTCTTGCCTCAGCCTCCTGAGTAGCTGGGACTGCAGGTGCCTGCTACAACGCCTGGCTATTTTCTTTTTAAAGATGAGGTCTTGCCCCTTGCTTATCTCGAACCCACGAGCTCAGGCAATTCACTCACCTTGGCCTCCCAGAGTGCTAGGATTACTGGAGTGAGTCACTGTACCTGCCCCATGGCCTAAATTCAAAACAAAAGCAACACCTTTTCCCCTCAAGCATAGATTTTTTGCAATAAACAGAATAAAAAATCATTGATGGCCAGGTGCAATGGCTCCCACCTATAATCCTAGCACTCTGGGAGGTTGAGATGGGAGAATCACTTGAGCTCAGGAGTTCGACACCAGCTTGAGCAAGATCAAGACCCTGTCTCTACTAAAAATAGAAAAAAATTGGTGGCACACATCTGTAGTCCCAGCTGATCGGGAAGCTGAGGCAGGAGGATTGCTTGAGCCCAGGAGCACAGGGCAGGATTGCTTGATGCCACAGCACTCTACTTGGGTGACAGAGTAAAATTCTGTCTTAAAAAAAAAAATCATTGAACACTTATTTCTGCTTGGGTTGGAACAGACCAGTAGGGGCACCCTGCTTTGCACATCAGGAAGAGTTGGGTCCAGGTGAGGGCAGACAGCTGTAGAAAGCAGCCCTCATCCCCAAGGCCACTGAACTAGTGCCCCAAAAACATTTGATAAGGGTATCTGCCAACAGCCTTCCTGCCTTCTTTTACTGTATGTATATATAGTACGTATTTAATATACATACATAACACATACATATGTTATAAAACAACACATGCATACAAGTGTGCATATATATACATATTTCTCTCTTTTTAATGTTGTATTTGGTATTACATTTTCTCAGTAATATGTAATAGTAGCACTTATATTTTCTCAGAAACATTCTAAGTTTGCCAACATACACACAATTTTATAGAACAGTACAATGAGCTCTAGCTGCTCACCAGGCAGCCACAACAATCATTAACGTTTTTCAAATTTTCTTTTCTTTTTTTTGTATTGACAGAGTCTCACTTTATCACCCTCAGTAGAGTGCTGTGGTGTCACAGCTCACAGCAACCTCCAATTCCTGGGTTTAGGCGATTCTCTTGTCTCAGCCTCCCAAGTAGCTGGGACTACAGGCGCCCGCCACAATGTCCGGCTATTTTTCTGTTTTGCAGTTTGGCTGAGGCCGGGTTTGAACTCGCCACCTTCGGTATATGGGGCCGGCACCCTACTCGCTGAGCCACATGCGCCACCCAAATTTTCTTTTTTTTTGAGACAGAGTCTCACTTGGCCACTCTCAGTAGAGTGAAGTGGTGTCACAGCTCACAGCAATCTCAAACTCTTGGGCTTAAGTGATTGTCCTGCCTTAGCCTCCCAAGTAGCTAGGACCACAGGCACCCACCACAAGGGTCGGCTATTTTTTGTTGTTGTTGTAGTTGTCATTGTTGTTTAGCAGGCCTGGGGTGGGTTCAAACCCGTCAGACCCAGTGTTATGTGGCCGGCACCCTAACCACTGAGCTATGGGCGCTGAGCCCACTAACATTTTTTCCAATCTTCTCCATCTATTTCCCACCCCAATTTTTTATTTTTTTCTGGCTTATTTTAAAGCAACTCCCTGACCTCCCCCCACAAATTCCCACCCAGTGTGACTCACGCAGCTTTATTCCCCCAAGTATGCATGGACAAGAAGGTGTGTCCTCTACGTCACCCTGGTGCTGTGCTCATCAGCTTGTCCTGGAAAGCATTCCTTTTCACTTCTTCTGGAAGGATACTGTTGGTTTTCCAGGGAAGGCCCTGGGTTAGGTTTTGAAAAATGCCACAAAACCACTGCTGGCCTCATGCCACCATCTGGCTAAGTTTCTTAAGAGACCATGCATCTGAGATGGGTCCAGTAACAAACACCTCATGCCCAGTGTCACGCTTGGTGGATGGTCCCCACGTGGTGGTGACATCCCATATTTGCCCTGGAATCCCTACTTTCCGTATGTCACTGCTTTGCAAGGAGGGAGTTGGCTGCAGCAGGCCATGGTGACCGGCACCGGGGTGTGTCTCTTCTCATATCCTTTTCTGTATCCCTTCTTGCTGGGGTCTGACTTCTCCCTCCTCCCACAGGGGAAGCCTTCCAGGGTGAGGAAGGCAAAGGGTGAGTTTCTTCCCCTCTCTAGGCCTCAGTTTCCTTCTGCCCTTGCAGGGGGACTGCAGTGTCTCTGAGGGCCCCTCTGAGGGGCTCCACTGTGAACGTCCCTTGGGTTTTCAAAGTGTATCTGTGGGTCGGAACCTCCCCAGCCTTTTTCATTTGTCCAGACACCACTGCTCTTGCTTGGTGCTGACCTTGTCCCTGCAGCCCTGAAGGGACAGGTAGGAGGGATTCCCCCATCCCCACTCCACAGTGTTCTGGGGGCTTTCATCTTGACTGACAAATGGAATTTTATCAGCCAACCCTCACTCCTGGAAAAGAACACATGGTCAGAGGATAGGGCCTTAACCCTGATGGATGTGGTGGAGCCAGACTACAGTGGCTGGAAGTAAGGACGCCCACGACCTGGTGCTCTGGTCCGGTGTGTCCTCTCCATGTGCTGAAACTTAGTGGCCAATGTGACAGTATTAAGAGGGGGACCTTTAGGAGGTGATCAGTTCATGGGGCTACTAAATCTTGAGTGGGATTAAAGTCCTTGCAAAGACGTTTCGCAAAGCACTCACTTTGCTCACAACAAAGAGCCTTAGTGGAAGCAGAGAGAGCCTATAGCAGGGAGCAGCCAACCCAGGGCCTTGATATTGGACTTCCCAGCCTCTGGAGCTGTGAGACAGATCTCTGTTCTTTATAAACTAGCTGGTCTTGGCTCGGTGCCTGTAGCTCAGAGAGTAGAGCGCCGGCTGCACACACCAAGGCTGGTGGGTTCCAGCCTGTCCCGGGCCTGCTAAAACAAATGACAACTGCAACAACAACAACAAAAAGTATCTGGTCTCAGGTATTTTGTCATAGCAGCAGGAATGGAATTAGATACCTAGTGTCCACTGTCTGAGGCTACCAGCTTTGTGCCTTTGTTCAGGGAGCCAAACTTACTCCAAAGGAGCTCTGCTGTGGGCAGGCTGACCCACCGTGGATGTTCCAGGGTTTTTCGTGCTTGAGAACAAGTCTAGCTGGGGGTTAAGGCAATGCCGAGGTCTGTCTCCTCTGTTTTCTTGCCTTCTGTGTACTTCTGGGTCCTGGCACCCACTTCAGAGCCTGCTCTGAGATGCTCCCAGTGGCTCCTGAGCCCAGAGCCATGCACCTGAACTAGAAAGAGAGGCAGAGTGGGAGAGGGAAATGGGGAAGGAGGAAGGAGGGAGGAAGGACATATCAGTTGATCTCACTGGTATCCTTTTGTTTTTCTTTTCAGTGGCTCATTTTGGGCTTTTCTTCTTCAATTTTCCATCTGCTTTGGGGTCTCAAGAAGCCAGAACTGGGGAGAAGGCCCCAGCCCCCTGCCCTGCTAGGCTCCCATGCTCAAGGGCTGGGGCCTCTCACACCTCCACTGCTTGCCCCATCCAAGGGAGCAGAATGAACACAGCTGGCTGCTGGAAAGGAACAGTAACAGGAAAATAAAGAGCTTCAGGAAGACCCACGGGAGGGCTGGATCCCTCTGTGAGCCTTCCTTGTGGAAACGACTTTGAGCCCTAGGAAAGAAGGTGGGGAAGGTGGGAGGAAATTGAGTAGCAGCCCAGGGAGGACCAAATCTTCCCAAACTGGTGTCTGGGCGGGGCCCAGAGGAGCTGAGCAGCCACGCAGCAACTACGGCCAGAGTCAACCAGAGTCACTCGAGGTCAGAAATGCCCAAGCAGGAAATGAGATGCAACTTGTAAAAGACATCAAAGGAAATGGGAAAACATTCTTCTAATATGTCAGGGAGGCTGGAGGAAGGAGGGGGAATGCTGGCCCTTTGTTAGGGACGAGGAGGGGGTGATAAGAGATGGCACTAGAAGGCCAGAAGTAATTAAAATCTAATGTGCCAGACACAGGGATGCAGCCAAGAGGCCCAAGGAACAGGCTCAGAGCACTCTGGAGCAGCTCCCAGGCGCAGCTTCTGCAGGTTCAGCCTCAGGCAGCTCCTGTGGGCCCAGACCTGGGAATGGAGGGAGACAAATCCTGAGGGATTGTGAGACATCACATGAAGATCCTGAAGGGCAGTGAGTTGCCAAAGAGTCTCTGCGCCTGAGTTCAGCTCCTTCCACAGAGAGGTGGCATGTCTAGCCCAAGGGTGTCACCACAAAAGGAAAGCGCTAGCCTCAAGGTTCTGTCTGTAGCCAGGGGCTGAGTTGCCCGCTTTACACAGGTCTGGGCCCATCTCTTGTACCAGTCTGGAGCTGCTGGTTGAAAGTGGCCCCTTCCCCCTGCCTCCTGCTACTCAGGAGGCCTTCCCATGGGCTACATCCCAAGGTGAGCCTTCTCCAGGCCTGGGTGCACCCCAGGTGCGGTGACAATGTTACTGCCTGCTAGCGGCTCTCAAGCCCTTCCTGCCAGGCCCAGCCAACCTTCCACCCTCCCAAGGGCAGACGTCTTCATTCTAGGGGGAAGGTGGTGCTGGGGACACACCTGAGCATCCAGGAGGTGAACTCAGACTCAGCATGTGTCTTCCCTCACCTCCAGGCTCTGAGAGGCAAGTAGGTGGACTTAGAGGGGGCTCTGGCCTGGGGCTGGGTGGCCCTTTCAGTAACAACCTCAAACTATGCCGGGCCTCAAGTCAGAGAACGGGGCTCCCAGGAATCCAGGGGCAGAGTGCACAGCCTGGGGGCAGCGGATTATTTTTCCCAGGCCCTGGGGGAGCAAGGGCGATCCTGGTCCTGAAAAGAGCAGCGTTTCCTGGGCTCTCAGCACTGTAAACAGCAGTGACAGTAACGCGGGGTTCAGAAGTTCAAGACTCTCGTTCAAAGGCAGGAGCGTGAACGCCCTGAGCTGGGCAGACGGGTGGGTGCGTGCCCTGCAGGGGGCCGGTGGCGCTGTGCTCTGGGCCTGACGCAGCTCCCATCTTGGTCGTCGTCGTCGTCCGGGCGCCGGCAGCTGCGCGCCGGCAGGAGGGAGCTTGGTGGCCCCGGCGGCCCGACCCGGCTGACAGCCCGAGCCTCCCCCTCCCGGCCCAGGCCGCTCTCGGCTCGCCGGTCCGCGGGGAGGGGCGGGAAGGCAGCTGGACTCGGCGGCGATTTATGGGCCTTTCAGGCGAGCAGGTGCCTCCTCGGGCCGCCCATTGTCTCGCTGGCCTCACAATGGGGCTGCTGCAGCCGCAGTGCCGGCCCCCGCCACGGCTCACGGTCCGCACGGGCGCAGCGGCCAGGGCGACGGGGGACCCGGCGGTCCCTGTGTCGGTCCGCGCGTCGGGCCTCGCCTGTCCGCTGGGAGCCGGCCCCGAGCGCTCTACTCCATCCCTGAGCGTGCGCCGGCCCGGCTGGCCGGCGGGGACTCCGCACCCGACCGTGCGCCCGCGTCCCGCGCCGTCGGGCACCGGCTCCGGCCTCATACACAGGGGCTCATTCTTCCCGGCTCCGCGCAACCATATGGCAAATCCGCGTCGACACAGCAGCCCCCGCTCATTCAGGCGCAGAATGTCCCGCAACAGGGAACAATCACAACTCTGTTCGCGTCTATTATGGATGCGAACCGGGCGAGAAAAAAAAAATCATTTAACTCCAAGAGATAGCCAGCTAATTAGCAACCATATGTGAGCCCGGATTCAAAGCGATGCCGAGGAGTTCATTCTGAGTCAGGCGACTTTATTAGGTATAGAAGACAGATGTCCCGACAGCCCACGCATCACAGAAAATCGTGTCGGGGAGTTCTTGAAATGTCCGGGAGAGCTCTTTAAATATTAAAGACCCAGCCCGCTGATGGACTGGGCTGGGGTCCTCTGGGACCCCCAGGCCACAGCAGCGGGACTTAGAAACAGCGACTCTGGCAGACGCTGACCGGCTGGTCCTGGAAGGGCTCTCTCCCTTCGGACTCAGACGCTTCCCACTCAGGTGCTCTGGGAGTCTCAAGGAGGATCAAAAGGAAACTCCGGTGAGCACTGATGGACCCTTATGCTTTTTGGCAAACAAGGGCTCAGAAGTGGCTCAGTTGGGGGCATCTAGTCCCTTTTTTGCCCCCATGGAAGGAACTCTGAGCCAAGCTGCCTTTGGGAGTGTCTGGTTATGCTGGCTCAGGGGGAGCCCAGGCACCAGTGCACACAATAGGTCTTCCTTGGGACTGGACAGAATGAGTGAATGAATGAATGAATGAATGAATGATTCAGTGTGGCCGCCACCCCAGCTATGAAAATCCCTTAGTGGGGTGGGGGTGTATATGGGGTAATAGTGGAAGGGACACACTCCTGATTTCTGTACCAAGAAAATAGCCTCTGGCCGTGAGCCTCTGCTTCTTTGAGGAAGGAAAAACGGGGAAAGCTTGTTAGAGAGAAGAAAATCTTTCTCTGTTTTCCATGCAATGCAATTATGTTCCAGCTTTTTTTCCTTGTTATTCTTTTAAGCCAAATGTCTGAATAAAAGGATTATTCCCCCCTCCCCAGTCACTGACTGTGCTGCTGTTAGCAGGCGGGGCCAGTGCTGGTGAGATTAACTGCAGCCCATGGCTTCCGCATTTCTTCCATGAAAATAAGTGAGGTCAGCTGCCATTCAATTGTCAAGGCATATATATTTGAAAATTTAAATATTTGAATCAAAGGAAAAAGGAGGATTTGCATTTCTGCCCAGTGCTTTACCAGAGCCTTTCCCCTAACGCTTCACAATGGGAACGTTTCAATCGGAATGAATTGTCTCCTGCAGGAGGATTCTGTATAAAGGCAGCCAGTGCTTTCTCTTTTGTTTTCTTTTGCTTTTGTTTTGTGTTGTGTGTTTTTCTTTCCTCTTACCCCGCCAATCCAGGAGGGTGTTTTCTGAAACTTGGTGACTGACTTTGGTTTCGAGGACATAAAGAAACATGGAAAACCTCCCAAGAAACATTCACATCAGAGGCTTCTCTGGCACAAAAGAGAAATTTAATTGAACATGTGCGGGTGAAAAAATAGATACAGGGTGGGGGGGGGCTCCCAGTGCCACTTAGAATGGGCTAATCAGCTGACTCCAGCTGGTCTGGAAGAGGCTGTTAATGAAGCCCCCAGTGAGCGGGAGGGAGGCCCAGCTTGGTCCCTCAGGCAGGCCCTGGTTGTCCAGGGCACCAAACCTGCCCAGCCACCCGTGTCAGACAGACCCAAGTGTCCCTTGTGTCCAGTTAGTATCAGGGACACACAGACATGCACACTGCACACGGCTTTTTGTCTTGGCCTTAGAAAATGGCATTTGGACACTCCCCACTTTCATGATGTGTTCCTAGGTGTTGGGATGATGTGTCTAAAGGAAACCAGCTAAGAGCCAGCTTGAAGCATTAAGGCAGGAAAGGTCTCTAAGCCACAGTGGGTGGCGTTTTGGCAGGTCTGGAAGCCTGGCGCATGGTCTCTCTGTCTGCCCTGGTTGGGCCTGGACAGCTAGCTTCCCCTCTTTGGACTTATGATAGGGTGGATGCTGGCGGTGTTAGATTCTTGGGGCTGCCAGGAGGAAGTACCACAGGCTGGGTGGCTTAATCGACAGATATTTATCACCCTACAGTCCTGGAGGCTGGAAGTCTGAGATCAAGATGGGGCAGGGCAGGCTCGTCTGAGGCCTTGGCCTGCAGATGGCCACGTTCTCTCTGTGTCCTCATATCCTCATATGGTCTTCTTTCTGTGGTGTCTGTGTTCTAATTTCTTCTTATAGGGATACCAGTCCTATGATTAGGGCTAACGATGTCATTTTAGCTTAGTTAGTTCTTCAAAAGTCTTATCTCCAAATATAGTCACAAGTGGAGGTGTTGGGGGTTAGACTTGAACATGTGACTTTTAGGGGTGGACACAATTCAGCCCATAACACGGCCCTTCCAGCTGGGGCCTCCTGCCCTCTAGCCTGGATGCTCAAAGGCAAGCATCGCTGTCCAGGCCTCTGGGGACTGGTTCAGCAGGAGAGTGGGCTGGGTCATGGCACCTCATGAGGCTTAGTGACTGACGTTCATGACTAATGCAGGCTTCAGGGCCTCCCACATTTCAGAGGGGTCTCTTGTGGCATTTGGGAGCCCTGATCTTTCTAAGCCCCCTCATCCCCATGCCTGATGTTCTCCCCAGAGGATGAGAGTTCAGAAACAGATACTGTTCTGCCCCTGAGAATTGAGGTTCCTTTAGAGCCAGCTCTGGTCCAGGGCTGTGGGAGGAAGGGGTGGTGGGGACCCCATGAGTGGTGGGTGAGTTTCCTGGTGGGGCTCCTAACAGCCACTCTGCCAGCAGGCCTTGCGCCCCAGGCGTCTGTTCTTGTTTTGGTCCCTTGTGTCTGCCTCTGCCTTTCTTTTTATTTTTCCTCTCTTCTCGCTTTCCTGCTTTATCTTCTCATTCCCAAATCTGCCCCCCCCCCCGATTCCTAAATCCAAATAAAAACCCAGCAGAGGTTGAAAATCGAGATAAATCCCAGAGCTCTGCAGGATGACCAGGGGCCGAGCCCTGACATCTGTCCTTGTGTCAGCTGCTCTTTTGCTGTGTGGCCAGGCAGTTTGGTAGACTCTTCCGAGCCTTGGCTGGCCTGCTTCATGGCAAACTCCATGCTGACCTGTCTTTTGGGCAGAGTGAGAAGGAGCTAATGAAAATGGCTGTAAAAACACTCCAGGCATTTAAAAAATGTCACGTAATTGCAAAATAATAACGATAACAACAATATACTTTGGAATTTTGCTGGAACTGAGAGCAGGCCTGCGTGGAATTTGGCACTAAGTGGGTCTGCCCTGGCCTGTGTCCAAGGGGGTTTAGTTACTGAGGTGTCCCCAGGACTCCATTTGGGGGTGGCTCCTCTTGTAAGGTGGTCTTACCCTTGGATTCCCATGCTGGGCTGGGGCTAGTGCTGGGGCTTGGGCTGTCCCATAGGCTGGGTGCCAGCTCTGAGTATTGTTGCTACAACCCCCAGGTTGCAGGGCTGGCAAACTGATGATGTTTTTTATTTCTTTTAATTCCCCAAATGAAAATAGCCTATATTTTTCCTGATTGTAGATATCATAGGATCATTATAAACAAATGCAAACAATACAAGAATATATGAAAAAGAAAGTAAAAGTTCTCCCAGATTGAGCCTCCCACCAGGCCTCTACCTTTCTTCACCAGGAGATACCCATGGGTGACCGTTTCAGGCTCTATCCCATTTTACATCAAGGGGACTCACATTTACTTTTTAGGTCCCTAGTAACTTTAATGTTTTAAAGTAGTAGAATATCTATCTACATCCATACACCCACACACATACCTATATTGTTCTAATCGGAAATACTTAACAATAACGGGAGGCTTAAAAGACCCATGCTATGAATGTGATCAACCAGGTAACAGGCAGGGTGGAAGAGTCCAGCCTACCAGGTGCTGGTCACCAGACTACCACTGGAGAAGATGGCTGACATCTTAGTAAAAGAGTGACTCCCCCCAGGTCATAGGATTTGGAGAGGCAGCAGGGGGAGTGCAAGAAGATGCAAATGCTCTTAAGACACCACATGTGGGTATGGACGTGGTAACCAAAGCAGTGTGCCCAGTGTGTCTGGCAGGGGCCCAGGTCAGTCTGCCTGTCCCAGAACATGCTGTAGGGGCGGGGGTGGGCTCAGCTGGGCAGGCATCCCTGGAGGAAGATGGAGGCCTCTGGTTAATGAAGAGACTGCAGGGGGTTAGAACCAAGAGATGTTTGTCTCCAACGGGTGTAAAAATCCCATTTGAACTGTTTCCTGGAAAGAAAAGAAAGTGTGTGTGTGTGGGGGGGATCTGTGGGGGCACCTGTTATTTCCATACGGATAGGAAATGGTTTCCATCCTGTGACCGTGGAAACTTCCATGGTGTATCCTGACTGTGCATTTCCTATAAGCCAGACTCCCCTTGGTCACAGCACATCACTGTGTTGTCACAGACTGGGACAGCATCCCGCAGGATGGACATCGAGAGCTGGCTGAGGCCTGGGTATCTGCTGGGACCCCTGTGAGGTCCCCCAGTGGGGCCCTGGGTACTGTTAGGGTTCAGGCCAGGCCCTGTGCTGGGCCCCCTGAAGGAAGGGGCTCTCTTCAAAGAGCATCTGCTCCCAGGAGACAAGTGTGAGGTGTGACCCAGGGCGGAGAGTGAGAGAGGTTCCTGGGGGCTGTCCAGGGAATAGCAGTCCCCTGAGTGGCTTGAGCAGGCAACGTGCTTGGTGCGGAGGGCTCAGCCAGCACAGGTTGCAGAGGGATTGAGCTGTCGGGCAGGCACTGCAACGGAGTGGGGTTGGAGGGGAGCCTGTGAAGGCCAGGCTAGGTTGCCAGCAGCAGGGTGGTGGCAGTTGGACCCCATTCACAATGTCAGCGGACTTCAGTCTCAGCTGATGGCAAAGCTGAGGGGTCCTCCTATCTTGACTGTCAGCCCTTTGCCTGAGCTAAGTACAAAATTATAATAGAAATTCTAAGGAACAGGTGATTGCCCCTTCTCTTACAATACTCTCTCTGGCTCAGCCTGTGTTGGGAGTATGTACCAAGAAATGGCTCTATTTCCCAGCTGATAGTGGAACAAGTTAACCACCCACCAGTGTATAGGTTTTCTAAGTTTGTGGTTGACATTTTGCTAGTAAAGTGGACACACCCCCTTTATTCTTTCCCATTTATTTACTTTGTTCAGACACCCCAGCCCAACTCTGCCGCCCACTGCAGGCTGTTGTCAGGCTAAGTTGGCCTGGGCACCGTGGCCAGCTTCCCCTGCCTTGGGGGCTGGAGGCCTGGACCTGGTTCCTGCTGGGGCCACAGGCGGGAGGTGGTGCGGGAGGCCAGGCTGGCCCCGCCCGGCTTGAGAGTCTGTTTTTGTCCTGAAAGGTGGAGGGTGACAGGGTGGGACGTCCGCTACTCTTCGTTCTGGTTGACTGAATCGTCGGAGGAGCCTTGGCTCAGGTTAAAGCAGACCCGACGTCTGCCACGACTCACCACCGCCCCCCGAGTGCCGCGGGCCTGGGGTAGGGAAGCGGGTGCCAGGGGCGGGGGGTCTCACTACCACCCCCACCGCCCAGGGCCCCGACCCGAGGCCGCGCCCCCATCGCGCCTGGCGTCTGTTTGTAGAAGAAAGGGGCCAATTTGTTTTCATTCAGAATCACTTAAGATCCCATTTTGCAGAAATGAAAAGAGAAAAGCCGCTTCCCGCGCCCAGCCCGCTGGGTGCCGCCCGTGCCGGGAGCGCGCTGGGGGGCGGCGCCCTCCCCTCCCCCGCCCGCACCCCGCCGTGGCCGGGGCTCCCGCTCCCGCTCCAGCCCCGGCGTCCGAGCGGCGGCCCCGCAGGCCCAGTAGCGCGCTCGTCTGCATGAAGCGCACACTCGCGGCCCATCTGCAAAGGCGCAATTAAGCGCTGGGGGCGGGGGCACCCGAAATTAGCATTTCCGCGGCCATCTGGCGCGAGGAGCAGGCGCGGCCGGACAAAGGGCGCCGGGCGAGGGGAGAGGCGAGTGTGCCGCGGCATTGACCTGCAAATGAGGCTTTGTCCGTGCATTAAAGCTCGCCGGACCCCCGACCCCGGCCCCCGCCCCGCGCCGGCCCGCGGTCCCTGGCGGCCTAGGCCGCACTGGCGCCCGGGAGGCTTGGTGGCCATCCGGGCCGCGCTGGGCCTGTGCAAGGAGGCTGGCCGGCCAGCTCGGCAGGCTGGGATTGGGGGTAGGGGGTTTGGAGGCCCCGCCCAGGCCTGGCCCTCTCGGGGCCTCCTGCAGAGCCCCTGGGATATGGGCCCCTTGACCCCACCCCCACCGCCTCGCCCCGCCCCTCATGCCCACGGGGCCGAGTGTTGCAACCTACACCTCAGCACGGCTTTCTCAGGATGTGAGAAGCCTTGGCCGGTGGCCGCGGGGCTGTGGACAGGTGGGCAGTGTGGGGGAGTTTTATATTGGGAGGTACTAAAACCAGCCCCCTGGACAAGATTTTTTTTCTTTTCTTTTCTTTTTTTTTTGAGACAGAGCCTCAAGCTGTCACCCTGAGTAGAGTGCTGTGGCATCACAGCTCACAGCAACCTCCAATTCCTGGGCTAAAGCGAGTCTCTTGCCTCTGCCTCCCAAGTAGCTGGGACTACAGGCGCTCGCTGCAACGCCCAGCCATTTTTTGGTTGCAGCCGTCATTGTTGTTTGGCAGGCCCAGGCTGGATTCGAACCCGCCAGCTCAGGTGTATGTGGCTGGTGCCTTAGCTCGTTGAGCCACAGGCGCCGAGCCTGTTTCTTTTTCTATGGTGGATGATGCCCTAAATCTTTGAAATAGTGGCTTCACAGTGCTTCATAGGCTTTAACAATCAGGGGACACTTTGGAAATGGATATGTTACCTTACACCTTGATGACATCTGTCGTGACAGCACAGGATCTTGAGGGATGAAGCCCTCAGAGAATGCTGAGGATGTGGGGTGGCATCAGAGGAAGCCTGTGGCCCCTGAGCATGCAGGATTGAGCCTGCAGGTCCAGGGCCTGGACACAGGAGCCTCCCCTCTGGAAGCAGTGGGGCTCTGTCGAGTGTCCAGATCACTTAGGGGCCCCTCTAAGGCCTTTCTGCAGGATTGCTCACACTCTGGGCACCCACCGGCTGGGGCCCAAGTTAGACTGCTGTAACAGCTCCAGGACCCCTGTAAGTCACAAAGGATAGTGTGTGGCTGTCCCGGGTCTCACTGCCCCCAGAGGGATGAGTGGGAGCCTTGGTGATGCTGTCCACAGTGACTCTGTGGTGCCTACTTGCCTGGCCGTTCAGTACTGTCTCCTGGTCTGGCTGATGGGGACCCATCCCAATCAGAGGGTGAGGAGGTTTTGTGGAGGAACAGGCTTGAGCTGAGCCTTGAATGAGGCAGAATGAGACTGTGGCCTATCAACAGGATGGGGCTGAGACCCGGATTCTGTGCAGAGTGCAATGAAGGAGGGTGCTGCAGATGCAGGTGGGGGCTGGGTCCTAAGGCTGGGACTGTTAGACTGTGTCACCATCTCCCCGTAGCAGGAGCCAGAATGTCTCCAATCTGCCCAGAAACTCATACTTCGGTGCTCATACGAGGTCTTCTGCTTCTCTTGGGGTGCAAATACTGTCAGAAAGTGCAAGCTAAAGCTGAAAAGTCAATAACACCCTAGTGAGAATTACTCTGTTAACTAATTTTCTCAGTAATTGGGCATCCAGGGACCAGTGCAGACAGGGAGGGTGTGGGCACAAAGCGTAGCACTGGGCCACAGGTGTGGGCACTAGTCATCCTGAGGGCTGGGGCTCCCCCATCTGTGATATGGCTGCAGGACCCCTGGCTCTACTGTGGGCCATGCATGTGAGCTGGGGCAAAGGTCTCTGGCCTGAGAGCTGTATGAGCCAGGAGGCCTTTCTCCAGGGGCCTTGGGTTTTCGCTTGGTGAATGGGCAGAGCACCACCTCCTATCCTACTATCAGGGTGCCCAGAGGGGTGGTGTCTGGGAAGAGGCAGCATCTGACCTCAGTTGTGCTTTGGGAGCTGCAGTGTTCACCAGACAAGGTTGGGGGTGTGGGACATCTGGAACAGTGAAGCAGAGCAGGATGGTGACTACTGTCCATGCTCAGGGCTGGGCCCATGGCCCTGGCTCTCTTAGCATCAGCGGGAATACCTGTGGAGGAAAGGTCCTGGGGTTGAAACCCCTCAAGGCTGCCTTCAAAGTACCACGTATATTGAACGTGCTTCTGTGGGGCTGTAGTGGGGCTGGTCTGGGGAGTCAGGTGCTGGAGGTAGGTATAGTGGGAGGAACAGAAGGGAGCCCCTTTTTCTCTTGAGTATTCCCTTCTCCGGGGCCAGGTCCAGCTGTCAGCAGGCTGTGGAGCCCAGGGCCCATGCTGGGAACAACTCCAGCCACTGCTCTTTGTCCTTAGGAGGTTACTGTTCCAGCTTGCAGTGGCTCCTTGCTGACTTCCATTTACTAACCCCCAAGGGCTCTCCCTGCCATGCATCACACCTGTGACCCCCTAGAGGGACTCTTCCCTGTTTGACAATGTCTGCAGTGGGTGCCAAGTGCCATGAGTGGACAGCCTAGGCCATATGTAGAAGGCATCAAGGAAGAGGAGCCCTTTGCTCTGGGCTTTGGAGAATGAGTAGGAGTTTGCTAAGTCCAATAGAAGAGGCAACTGAGCACAGGGGTGGCGTTTGGGAGGAGCTGGGTGGCTGTTGTACAGTGGGTGGGGGACACCTCCCCCAGACACCTCCTCCTGCCTGCATTTTCATTTCTTGCTTCCTGAGGGGGATTGGAGCTGATATTCATGTCTCCTGGCCACGGGGTGCTCTTTTCAGTGTGACCAATGGGGCAGAAGAGCTGAGTGACAGGCAGCTCGTGGACCTGCCTGTGTGGAAGTCATAGCTGCTTGTGAGCCTGGGGGTGGGGCACAGGAGAGCAGGCGGGCAGGAGCACCGGAACCTGGGCCTGGCTTCAGAGTTTGCTGTTCCCTGCCCTGCTGAAGGCCCCAAGGCTGACACTGGGCCAGGCAGGGCCAGCCAATGCTCATGCCCAGTGGCCTAGCCCACCTCACTGTCCTGCCTGCTCCAGTCCTCTCTTCCTGCCTGGCCTGTAAATGGCCAGTTTGTTGGACACTCTGAGCTGGAGAACTGCTAAAGGGAGATAGCTTCTCTCTGCCTGTGGCTGAGGCCTGGCCCCCTATGGCCTCTGTGGGGCCCACCAGGCCACAGACTGGGTTATTCTCCTCCCTGGAATCCTCAGGGGGTTTGGCTGAAGCCAGGGCGGAAAAGTCAGCGTCCTTCCAGCCCAGCCGCTGTCCAGATGCAGAGGCCGGGGCTGGCGTGGAGTGTGGGGTGGTGCAAGGCCAGCAGGATGGCTGGGGCTGGTGGGCTTAGGGCCTCAGGCCGCTCTGGATTTCTCTCATAGGAAGTTAGAGAGGAGGGGTGAGGCCGGAGTGTCTCTCCTCCACACATCTGGTGGTGGGGCTGAACGGTGCCTCAGGACCAGCTTGCCCCTAGGCTGCTGCCTTAGCAGCCCATTTGTGAAACAGGTCCCAGAATCTCCATGCCTTGGCCTTCCTTGTGTGCCTAGCCCATTGTCCTTCTAGCCACCTTCTCCATCTGCTCACTAGGAGGGCACCCTCAAGGCAGGCCAGGGCAGTGCTGGCTTCCCACAGCTGGGCGGGGGACTCAGCACTCCAGCCTTGGGTTCCTCATTCATTGAATAAGGCCAGTAATTCTTGCCCGACTAGCATCAGGCCCAGGTAAGGCGGACATTAATTCTTGACTTGGAGGGTGCCCTGAGCCTGCTCTGGGCTGCTTGCTGTTCGTATGGCACTGAAGGTGTTGCAGGGTCTCTGCCACTTTCATGACCCATGTTCACACTTTTCCTGGGCAGCACTGGATTGGGGAGGCCAGTGCTCAGGTGTGGGAGGGCTTAGACGGGGGAGGCAGTCCCAGGTCGGGCCACTATGGCTCCAGAGGAGGCTGAATGGGCACTCTGTCCTGTTACCCGCGGCTGTCATCTGCCACTGGGTTTCAGTTTCCTGGACTGGTGTGGCTGCAGGTGGATGCTATGAGGACTGGTGACCTCATAGCCTGGAGCCTGAGTGTTTCCTGAGCCAGGAGGTGGCCAGTGGAGGATTGGGGAACAATGGGGCCTTTTCCCCAGGGGAACAGGGCCTAGCCGGCATCGCGGAAAGCAATCTGCCTAAGCCATGAGGCCTCTCGGCAGGCTGGTAGGAAGAGGGGAGGCTGAGGGCAGTGGTGCCAGGCCTTGGCAGGGCTTTCTGGAGGCTGGGTCAGCCAGGCGCCAGGTAACTGAAGCTACCTGGGCACGCATGTAGGGTTTGTGAAACATTTTTCGGACACAGCTCTGCCTGGCTCACTTTGAGGTTAGTCACAGGAAAGGAGTGTGTCAGTGGGCACCAGGGGCTGGGGTTACCTCCCTGTCCTCCATCCTCTCAGGTCCCCAGGGCAGCTGGGGCTCTCCAGGGGCTGCTTGTTATTTCCTCGAACCTTGTGGGAGGCACAGGGGTTTGGGTGGTGTAGGCGCATATGACAAATGGCTCCCCCTACACATCTTGTTCTTGGGCTAGGCTACAAGTTAAACTGACATGAGGCAGATTAATAGGAAAAGCCATTTTCATTCTGTATACATGAAGGAGTCCCACAAATGTGACACTTGAAGGGTGAGGTGATGGGCACTCACATGGCATCCTGAGCTGCAGGAGACAGAGGCTGGGGATTCTGGGGGCAACTGGGGTTATGGGCGGGGAGGGAGGAGGGGTGAGGTCCCTGCAGGGGTGTACACCGGTGACCTGTTCTGGTATCCTCAGCTTGAGAGGATCAGACCCCAAAGCCATCATCTTGGGGTAGTATTGCTGGACTCCCCCAGTAGCAAGGGGAATGGGGGTGTATGGAGTCTGGCAGATATGACCTTGGACCCTGTTGCTGCCCCATCACATGGGCCACTTGTGATGGCATGAGTAAGCGACATCCAGCCTTAGCAGGCTTGTGGCAGGTGCTCAGACACAGTGTTCCAGTTCCTCACACAGCTAGGGAGGGCTGAGATGGGACTGGGAGGAGCAGGAAGCCCTCTTTCTGGCAGAGTCATTCATTCATCCATTTATTCTACCCACACCCCTATCTGGGTGGGCCCTCCTTGCTTGTCTGGGGAAAAGGACCAGTGGTCATAGCTAGGGGAGTCGGGGTAGGGAGCAGGCCTGGGAGGAGGCAACTTCCAACCTCAACTATTCCTTCCATACCTGAAGGATCTTTCTGGATCACAGGGACCAGCCTGCTCCGCAGGGCCACATGGAGCAGGTCTGAGAGACCAATTTTGGTCGCAGCCATGGGAGGAACTCTATGCTGAGGGTCAGAAGGGTAAGAGGGTCTGCACAGACAGGCTTGCATCGTACCCAGTGAGTTTAACCTGCAGGCTACTGCTGGTGGACCCAGAGCCCTCAACACCCACTGGTTAAGGTTAATCCCTCGAGGAGGGGAGAGGGATGTGTGTGTGTGTAGGGGGGGGGGGGTAAAGAGCCAAGCTCTCTCCATCCTCTGGGCTGTGGGGTATTTGGGAACATGCAATAAGAAAGTTTTGTCTGTACCTTGAGAAGTAATGTCCAAGGCAGATGTGGAGCATCCAGAGGGGATTCACAATATCCCTGACAGGACCCCTGGAGACTTGAGGAGATACGCATGGGACATTCAGGAAACACTTGCTGAAAGCTTCATGGCTTTGCTTATAGCCTTGTGGGGTAGGATGTGGTCCCAGCTGGGGAAACCAAGGTACAGTGGTCAGGCATCTGGCTTAAGTTCACAGAAGGTCTGTGGCCACTTGTGCCTCAGTTTCCTTTTCTGTAAGCAGCTGAGTCTATGGTTTGTACGGCATGTACACCAGGCCCCTTTCTGGAGCGGTGGCCCCCGGTGGGGTGCTGGCTGCTCCCTGATTGAACCAGATGGAGACCCAGAGAAGAGATAGGCCTGCCTTGGGGTCAAGAGCAGAGTCACTGGCAGAGCAAGAGCCGGCAGCCCCCATGCCACGGGGCAGCCAGTCAAGTGAAAGACCCAAGCCAATTGTCTGTCACTGGCTTTTCCCTCCAAGGCCTTTGACACGATACTGTGGATGAGAGAGGGGATTCCATTAAGACCCTTTGAAATTACTTAATGACATTAGCCACTGTTCTGACAACACCTCTTTAGAAAGCCCCTCTTGCGGGGCCCCCTGCCCATCCCTAGGGCAGACCCTTCTTTCGGGCCATGCTGTGGTTCCCAGAGCCTGCCCAGGCCCGGCGTCAGCCATGGCTGGGGAAGGCCAGCGCTTCGTCTCTGCCCTGAGGCATCCTGGGCTGTGGCCTCTCCCAGTAAGGGCCTCCGCTTTCCTCGCCTGTTATACCCATGCTTCTTGGCTAGGTGCTGCAGGCCCAGTCTTCTCGGGTGGCTGAGGACATAGTTGGGGTGAGTGCTCCCTGTGTGCCCTCCTGAGACCCCTCTGGCAGATCCTCTGGCCCTGTCTGATGTGGGGCCACACGGCCTGGCAGTGGGGGCTTTTCTCCCACATGGACTCTGGGCCACCGAGGACCTCCTTTGACCCTTCCTGGAAACTAAGTGGTGTCTGAAGCCCTGGCCCTAGTGACCACCTGTGTTAAGCCAGGCATTGCCTGGCACCTCTGTGAAGGGCTGTCCTGAGAGATGGACATCCCAAGTGGTTTGGTGCTAAGTGGCCCATGAAAATGTTGCTGAGCTGAGGAGAATGGCTAGTGCATTTGTCCCCCTGTGCATAGTGAGCTCTGTCATTGGCCCTTGGTCTTGAGTTGCTGTGGCTGTCTTAAAGTGTCCTCTCATGCTTAGTGCCCTGCTGTCAGCTCCATGAAGCTGGTGCTGTGATGACAAACTGGAATTCAGAGAAGTCTGGGCCCCTGGCCAGGGCACACAGCAAGAGAGTGGCTCTCAGGCTCGGCTGAGGACATCCCTGGCTTCTGGCTCGTCTTTCTGTCACCCTGCTGCCATCCTCCACATTCACCATGGTGGCAGTGCACATAGAGGGTAGCAGTGGTGTTTGGTGAATATCATCAGTGGTCACGTTGTAAAAGTTTCTTGAGGATCACCCTGGGAGGTTTGGATTTTTCTGGGTGGCAGGTGCAATGGCAACCTTCTTGGAACCAGTGTCCTGAGGGACAGCCTGGCCCTGGCCATGTCAGGCAGGCACATGCTTATGGCTTCTCAGCTTGCTCAAACACCTGGGGATTTTCTCCTCATCATCTTTTCCTTAGATCTAGCCCAGTCCTGTGACCCGGGAAGGCCAGTGCTTTGTCAGCCAGTCTCCTCCTACCTGCCCTCTGGCCTGGCAATGGACATCCTTGTTGTTGGAAGTCCCATTTCTTCTCTGAGGCTTTTCCAATGCAGCATCTCATGAACAGGTGCTGTGTTGGGCCTGCTCTGCCCTGGCCTCAATCTTCTCATCTATACCAGTTTGGGGGGACTGAAGGGCTCTGCGGCCTTTTTGCTCTGACTGTCTCTCTGCCCTGGGCACTCTGTCACTGGCTCACCATGGTTTTGCTATTGCCACTGGCTTCCTGAGGCACCAGTCTGGTGGGAAGATGGAGCTGCTTTGATATCTCTCAGCTGTGATCCCAGTGGGCTGGAAACTCAAGAGTATTTAATTGAGCAAGGTGGAGATGGGGTAGGGTGGGTACAAGAGGCAGTGGGTATTTCCAGAACCACAGGTAGGTGGCAGTCACTGTGGTCCTCAGGTAATGAGCCTTCACCTGGGTCCACATCCAGGAATCAAGAGGAGCTGGGGTGCTTGAGGCCCCAGGAGGGCAATGAGATGGACTCCACCCTCTGAGCCTGGCCTGGGCCCCATCTGGCCTCCTCATGTCTTCTTTGGCTGAGGAGTCACTCCTTGGACCTAGGTGAAATCCATGCCCAAGGGAGATGTGTTGGGTAGCACTGGGAATTAAGGGCAACCCTGTCCCCTCTGGTGCAACAGGGTGAGGGTCTGAAGGGAAGTGGAGGGTAGAAGGGGCCTGAGTGTTACCTGGTGCTCCTTGGTGTCCAGCAGGGCCACCTGGACCAACTGTCCCCCTCCTCCACCTTCCATCTCATCAGGCACCTCAGGTCATGGGGGATGCAGGAGCAGCTAGGATAGAGGGAGGGCCCCATGCAGTCCCTGCCACCTATGGGTGCTTCGCAGGGATGCTGAGAAGAAAGTCAAGTGATAGACTCAGGGCCAAAGGGTCACAGAAGCACATGGTAAGAGAGAAGAACTGGGGCTCAGGGCAGCCCCCCACCCCTGCCACCTGCCAGGGCTTGTAGTTGGGGGCCAACAGCTGGTTCCCTGGCCTCAGAAGCCTTGGGATGGGGGTGGTAGCCCCCAGCCCTCAATGGGCCATGATCCTGACTTTAGGGAAGACCTTTCTGGGGTGAATGTCTTGGAACAGTGCTAAGATCCCCCACCCCACCTTTGCCCAGCCTGGACTGCAGGAGCTGTAGGCCACTCCCCCCTCAGGCAGGTGAAGACATAGCAGCAGGCTGGCCAGGTTGGAGGACACGGCTTATGGGCTCCCATGCCTCCAGCCTTAGTCTGCTGTATTTTCTTTCTGAGGGCCCTGCTCTCAGAGGTCAGTGGTGACTGAAGCTCTGTTTTGGGGGCTCTGGTTGCCCTGAGAATGCTCCAGGCCTGGCTATGCCTGGGACCCTGGCTGACCTGGTGAGACTCACAGTAGCTAAGGACAGAAAGGGTCAGGGTGCTGAGTCTCCTCTGGGCACAGGAATAGGTCAGAGGCAGGAGAGAGGCTGAGAAAGCAGAGGTGTAGATATGATGAAGGTCCCCATAGGGCCCACGGTTGTGCTAGGCCAGGGCATTGGGGAAGGCAGCTTTCAGCTTAGCTAGGAAGGATCCTCTAAGTCAGGGGCCCTTGCCCCTGCAGATGACCCCACATTTCTCTGGGTCTACCTCCTGTACCTTCTGCCTTACTTGGGTGTCTCGGATGGTAGGGGCTGCAGGAGGTAGTGCAGGGCTTGGAACTGTGTCAGGGTGTCCAGCTCTGGGGCCTGATATCCCCCTTCAGGGGCTCAGGGTACAGATCCCCTCCCTGAGTGCCCACCAGGCGGTGCCTGCCTGGGTTCAGGTCAGTCTCTTTCCAACTCTCATTTTGTTCCTTCATTTACTTGCCCTCCTTGAGCACCCAGCTAAGCCAGGTCTCTGCCAGGCACTTCTAGATGCAGCCTCCCCATGGGGCCCAAAGTCCCTGCACAGTGTCCCCCCATGGTAGGCTGGAGGGCATGGCACCTGCTGGGGTCTGCCTGCTGAGAGGGTGCTTGAAGCTGGTCCTGAGTGGGGAAGGGGCTGTGCACACTGGAATTCTGGGACCCTCATGGATGCAGGGAGAAGCTGGGAGGCGGGAGTCTGCCTGGCTGGCGGGGTGGGCTCCAGTGAGAATAGGACAGGACATAGCCAGCTGGGATTTGGACAGCTCCCTCTAGCTGTGAGGGGCAGGGGGCTCAGAGGAGTGAGGCTGGATGCAGGAGGGGCTGGGAAGGAGCAAAGAGGTGGAGCTCAATGTCATCTCCCAGGTGGTTTGTCTGGCTTTCTTTACTCTGTAAAGTATGCACCTACTGTGTGCACGGTCCAGGCCCAGCAGGGTAGAGGTGGGCAATGAGGGGCCATAGGCTTCCCTGACCCACCCTCCCCCTGGACCCCTGGCCCAAAGATAGGAGAACTTCTGGTCTGGCAGATGCCAGCCCCAGAGTCTGACTTGCCAGGGCCAAGCCCAGTGCCCAACAGGTGCCACTGAGGCCAGACCATGGGGTGGGGAGGGCACAGGAGGAGGGAGCCCAGGGAGCAGGAGTGGCCCCTCCCTGGCCCCCCCGGCAGATGCTCCTGGCACCCACTGGACACTGAGGACCTCAATAAGGGAGCCCAATTTGGAGACAAAGGCCAACCTCTGTGGACAAATACTCAGGGATATTGTCAGCCAGAGCACCAGGCGGCCACGGCAGGGCCCACAAAGGGCCCGAAGAAAGGGGCTGAGGGAGGGGCCATGAATGGGCCAGGGCTGCACATGCCACCGTTGCCTGGGCGACAGCTCTCTCGCGGAGAGGTCTGCAGGGCCATTGTCCAGGGCCCACAGGACGTGTCACACACCAGATGGTCGTGTGCTGTCTAGGTCACTTATCGGGGGACAGAGTGAAGGAATGTGGCCGGCACGGCGGGCCAGGGCACCATCTGTTCCCACAGACCATGGGCACTGGCGGGCCTTGAGCACCCAGCGGCCCGGCCCAGACTCCGCCGTGCTTTAATTAGCTAATTCCATAATTGGGCTTTATTTCAGGTAAATTGCATTTCACACCCGAGAGGGCTGCAATGGTCCATCTAGGGCGGAGCACTCTGGTACTTTGTGCGAGGTCCATGATGCAGTCTCTTGGGCTGGGCGCTGAGGAGGGCTCTCCGTCCTGGGGTTTTCACAAACATTTACCCAACATGGAAACAACAGCTCCCTCCTCTCAGAGAAGTCACTCCCACCCGTGAGGGTGTAGGCTGGGGCTCTAAGACCTTACGGTGAGAGCCAGGGCCCCTCCAGTGGAGCCCCCACACCATTCCTCATGGAGGCCTCTATCCCTGGTCCCCAGTGGACTTGGGATAGTCCCATTTTTGAAATCTCAGGTGTCCCCGGCGCAGATGGAGGTGATTTCAGGGTGCAATCTGGAAGGAGGACAGGAGGGGATGAAGTCTCAAGGGACGAAAATGGTTGAATAGCTGTGAGGTGTGGGCACAGCAGATGGGACTCCAGTCTCAGCTGAAGATCTGTCCGTTTGCAGGAGGAAGGGCTGTGCATGGAGCCACCAGTGCAGGGTGGGGGGCGGGTGTGGTGCCCACCTGTACACTCCCTACCCAGGGGACTGGACTTGCTTAGGACTGTCATGTCACTGAAGGCCCTTCCTGGCACCACACCCCTCCAGAGTCCAGTCCTCGGGAACCTGGAGAGTGCGTCTGGCCAAAGGCGGGACGGGGATAGAAAAGCTGAGTCTGCATCTGTCCTCAGAGGATGCTGTTCAGACCACAAGCCCAACTAGAGCAAGCCCCGACTGGGCTCACCTGCCCCAGGGCCACAGGGTCTGCAGGGACAGGCAGTGATCACTCTGTGGCCAGGGCCACCCCAGAAGTCCTGGGGCCATCAGAGCCCAGTCCAGGAGGGACATGGAGCTGGGCTGGAGCCTCTGTTGGTATCTCACAGCCCCTCTGACCTGAGTCCTGCCCTCTCAGTGTGGATGGGACCTCTTGTTTGGTGGCCACCTGCCCCTAAAGGAGGTCTTGGGGGTCAGGGATGCTCTGGGCAGGGCCTGGGGGAAGCTGAGCCCTCGTTTGTTCCAAAGTTGTGTTGACATCCCAGCAATCAAGAGAAGAGTAGTGCCTAGACCAGCCTGTGATTCTCCATGTTTATTAGGGAAAGGCTGTATGATTAATAACCAAAATCGCACCGTGAAACTTACTAAAACACAGATTCCAAATCACCACAAGTTACTGATTTCTTGAGACATAATGCCCAGAAGGAACCCCTGTTCCATGTAAAAACTGTGACTCCTCTCTGCTCAGCGGGTAGAGGGTGGGTGGGGACATGGTGCCTCCTGTGTGTCCAGCTGCTCAGAATAGGAATTGGAGTGGGGGCTGCATGCAGAGTGGAGCTCAGGGGACCCTCCTTGCCAGCATGATGAGAAGCTGCCAGTGCAAGCAGGAGAGGTGGACGCCCTTCACTCTGACATGGCCTGGGGCAGTGGTGGCCCTCACTGGGATCTGTGGTCTCAGGAGTAGCCCTGTACTTCCCTGTCTGTGGGGTTAGCATCTCTTGAGAGTGGGGGACCAAGGGCACCTTCTGAGTGGCTCCTGGACCTTGATTGCAGTCACTCTTAGTTGGCCAGGTGGGCCAGGATTCGAGGCTGAGGTAGGGGTACCCACAGACTTGTCCAGGCTATTCCTGTGTCTCCCCTGAAGAAGCCCCTGAGCGACCAGGTAGGTCTGCTCTCAGCCTATGCTGCTACTGGCCAAACATGGGCTGGGCTGGGCACTCTGGATGACTAGCCCTGGGAAGTACTCCTCCGTCTCAACCACCATGCAAGTTATGTCACCCTCAGGATGTGGGGGCCTGGGTGCTAAGGGTGATTGCTCAGGCCTGAGAGGGAGCCCCACACCCGGCAAACTTCTAGTACTCCCTGTCCAGGAAGAGGTGGCCTTAGAGGGTCCCCAAGGTTAGGCTGTGCCAGACAGCATGGCCCACGGGGGCTGGGGCATCGGAGAGTGGGGCCGTTCTCTCTGGCCTGGCAGGAGGTGGCCGTGGCCAGGTCAGTGCCCACTGCTGAGAGGGCTGATGGGGGGTAGAATACTCCAGCTCCCATCAGGACCCCTCATCGGGGCCCCTCTGGGGTACGGTCAGCTGCTCGTAGGTGGGCAGGGGACTGCTGGGCAAGAAGAGCTCAGGATTGATGGTGCTGCTGCCGCCGGAGGGCTGGACTGCCAGGGGCCCGCCTCCGCCAAGGGAGCCCCCCGGGGGGCTGCCCCGGTGCAAGGAGAGCAGCTGGTGGAGCAGGTCGGTGATCAGCACCAGCCTCTGGTCCAGCTGTGTCACCTGCAGGGACAAAGGCAGATGTGAGCTGGCGGTAGGAGCCAGCCAGGTGTGCAACAAGCCCAAGGGCTGAACTTGGGAGGCCGGCGGAGGGGAGGGCCACCGTGTGCTGTGTGTGCAGACTGTGTATGTGCCTGCCCCCTGGGGCATGTGGCTGTGTGCTGAGTCCCTGTGTGTGTCCACATATCAGGAGACTCTGGGTAGGGACAGCTCTTCTCCTCCTTGACCCTTAGCTCCAGCTCTGGTGGCTAGAGGCTTCTCAGCATCCTGGGGTTGCTGGCCCCTGGCCAGGCTTCCTAGGTGGCATCTAGGGATAAAGGGTAGGGTTTACTGCCACCTTTGGCTCCCCAGAGCCAGGCTTAGGGGGCCTTTGGGGTAAGGTGCCAAGGGAGGCTGGAGCTGTGAATGCCCACTCTGGAGGGACAGAGCGTAATGGGATGGTATATGTGGGGTTAAGTAGGCAGGCCCCAAGGCTGGCTTTCTGTGGGGTGGGGGCTCCTGTCACGCACCACTTCCCTAACCTGGCAGGGACACTGCCATCTTCACAGATCCCATCTACCCAGTCCTGGCTGTCCCGGGAAGCGCCCACTCTCCCAGGCCAGCGTGCACTTTGTATTCATCAAGGGCCTGCTCTGTACTGAGCTGTGCCGAGGTGGCCCCCCTGTGAGGGTGGCAGGGAGGTTGAGGCAGGACTTGAGACACACTCAGTGAAGAGTCAGTGCTCCACAGAGGCTGCTCGGCCGTGAAGTCAGCAGAGGAGCCCCAGGAGGGAAACGGAGGCAGGGCCTGCCTTGGGGAAGGGAGGGCAGCAAGGGAGTCCAGGGTGGGGGCTCTCTCCCTTGGGGCTGGGCCAGGAGGAGGTGCCCAGCCAGTGAGTGGGCTCTTTTGTCCTTCAGACTGCAGCCTCCCTGGGGGTGATCCCTTAGGTTGCTCCATTTGCCACCCCCACTGGAGGCTCCTGGAGCTCTGGAAAGACCAGAAAGGAAGTGGCCATTTTGCACATGGGGGTAGAGCTGCCTCAGGCTTTCTAGACAAAAGCCATGTGGATGATTCAGCCAGGTGCCAACTGCCAGCCCTGAGGACAGGCAGCAGGCAGCTCATGGCCATCCATTCACCTGGACGTGCACCTGTGGTGTGGGCTGTCTGTGCCCTGGGCTGCCCCCTTGGGCCCACCTGGACTGCACTGCTGACTGGGCCAGATGGGCTGCGGCAGGGAAGCTAGGTTGGAATTGGGGGTTCAATTGTGGGGGCAGAGAGCGCCAGGGGAGGTGCTGCCAGGTGAAGTGGATGCACACTTGTGTGGGCCAGAAGCTGAGCAGCTGCGCGGCCAGGCTCTAGCCCCAAAGGATGGGCGCTGTGGTCCTACAGAGGCCAGGCACAGGTGACCAGGCAGAGTAGAACCCAGAGGCTGAGTTGAGGGGAGGAGTCTGCCCTGAGTGGGGACCAGAATGCCTATCTCAGCAGCTCAAAAGGGCCCCGCAGGCACATTCTACCTGGAAGGCTGGGCCTGTGGCCTTCCTGAGGGAGAGCTCCAGGGACCCACATCTTGGCCCTGACTAGTGGCAGCTCTAGGCAAAGGCTGCCCAGGCTCCTGCCCACCTGTCTTTCAGCTGTTGGGGCTGAGTCCAAGATCCAGCCATCCTGACCCAGGGGTGGCTGTGTGTCTGAAGTCTGGTCGGCCATGCCAGAAGGGTTCTTAATCTTATATTTTTCCCAGACAAATCTGTGGGGGGAGCCCAGGCTATGGAGGAAAAGGGTACAGACTTCTGTGGTTTGGCCCATGTAAGGGTCTGGGGCCCCTCAGCTCCCCCTTGTAGGCACCTGCCAACACCTTAGCTCTCTGCAAAGCCATTGGGGACCACCCAAGAGGTCTACACCACTGTACAGATGCAGACACTGAGGCCAGGAGAAGGAGTCTTGTTTGAGGTGGCTGGCGAGGGCTGTGGCTGTCCTCTTGCCCCCTGCAGCCCTCACCCTAGGGTCCATGCTGGGACCACAGTACTTCCATGAGGGAAGACTCAGTGTCAGCGCCAGTGGGGTGCTAGAGTGAACAGAGGGTGGGCCAAGGCCTGTGGGGAGCATGTCCAGCCTGAGGCATGGCAGGGGGCCAAGCCCCTCTGTGCCCTGCACACCAAACTCCTATGGCTTCTGCTACCTGCTCTTGCCCTGGGGGAGCCTTGGCAGTCACCCAGGGTTCAGGGTCCCCATGGGGAAACTGAGGCCCAGGGACCTACAAGTTTGTGGCAGATGGAAGCTGTAGCTGGGCTTGATCCCCAGGGGCCAGGTGGCTGCCCCAACCCCATGCTGAATGAGACTGATCCTGTGTGGCTTAATGTTGCTCTAACTACGCTTGGCTATCAATTGGTTTGGCATTAATTAAAGCACCAAATACATCACAGATGATCATTTGTGGTTTCATAAATTTTCACTTTCCAGTGCTGGAACATCTAGGCATAAAGGGTACGGTTTACTGCCACCAAATACATCACAGATGATGTGACGCCCCACATGGTCTGGGGGCCTGCAGGCCTCTGTTGAGAATGCCCAGAGTAAAGTGACAGGAGGGAGGCTGGCTGAGGGTGTGGCCAGGGAGGGCCCAGTCGCCAACCACCTGAGGCAATGCTCCTCCTGGCAGGGAGCCCAGCAGGTATGGTGCTCCGCTGCTGTGGAGCAGGAGGGAGGTGGCCCCAGGGCTGAGCTTGCCTCTGGGGGATGCTATAGCAATCCCTGAAGCTGCCTGTGGCCACTGGGGTTTTGAGAGGTTCATGAGGGTCTCGGGTTTCAGGGACATGCTCCCATTAGTCAGGCTGCTGGAGCAGAGGCGCCAGGGGGGAGGTAGGGTGTAGCTAGAATCCAGGGCCTCGTGTGAGACCAGGTCCTCCTCACTGGGGGAAGGCAGGTCTGGGGAGACAGGGGAGGGGTGGTACGGAGACCCTCTAACCAAACGGGTAACTCCAAAGCCTCTGGCCACTTTCAGGGTCCTCCCAATCAGCTGTGTGGGCTCCCCCTGGTCTGCCACAAGGTCCTCTGGGACCTCCTGCTGGTCTGCAGCTTTAGTTCCAAGCCTGACGGGCAAGGCCCTTCCCCACCACACGCATGGAGGGTGGTGTGGATTCCCCTCGCCCTGAGCTGTGTTCAGTGGCTCATCTGGTGTCAAGGCATGAAGGCTACCCTGCATGTCTCTGTGGGCCACCTGCTGCTCATCCCCAGGTCTGTCCCACAGCTGTTCAGATCATGCTCCTCCTCAGTCTCAGAGCTCAGCTCTGAGCAGCGACCTTCTAGGAAGTTCCTGCCCCACTTCTTCTCTCTGTGCTCTGAGCACAGACTGTTTTCATCTCATGTCTGTGTTTGATTTTGGGGGTGATGGAGGAGCCTGGTTAGCACATTAACCAGTTGAGAGAGTGGCCTTGGCCAGAGCCTGGCTGTGGGGCCACCCATCCAGCTGGTGTCCAGGGGTGGAGCTGCCATCCTCAGTGGAAGGTAGTGCCCACTCCACGCACAGGGGTGGGTTCCCCAAGAGCTGCTGGGATAGATCAGTTTTGGGGGGTCTCGGATCTTGCCCCGATTTGCAATTTGATCATGATTAGAAGGCCAAGGCAAATAAGCACTGCTTCGAGCCCTGCTCTGACCCACCAAATTAAGAACCATAAGACACCCATGCAACCCTCAGAGAAAGAAAAGCAATTAGAATATAGCTTGTTAGAGAGCACGGCTCAGCGATCACACCCAAGGCCACGGCATTCCTGTTTGATGTGGTTAGGAATTTGTTTTCAAAAGAAAATCTTGAAAAAGAGTCTTTCAAGGGGAATTTTTGCAGAACCTGCCCAGCCTTGATCCCCACCTGGGACTGCTGAAGGCCCCGGTTTCGTGGGCACCTTGGGCTGTCTTCACTAGACTGACCAGACCTGGGCAGCAGAGGCTGGGCACACCTGGGACTGGGCTTGAGGAGGCTCCCTGCAGTCTGATGGGCTGGCGCTCTCTGAGACCCTTGTTGGTCAGTGTTTAAAGGTAGGGTGGGGCTTCCTCTAGGGATAGCCCTGGCCCTCTGTACAGCCATAGGGCAAAGGTCACCTCAGCTGTCCTATCCGCCCCTAGGAACCCACACTTAGTGAGACATTCTCAATACTCAAATGGTTTAAAATCAGGCACTGAGGAATCGGTTGTAGTCCAGCAGGCAGCTGGGGTGGGGGTACAGGCCTGGGACAGGGGCCATGGAAGCCTGGTGCCCACCTAGTGCTATGTTGGCTGCCATCACTCTGCCCGCATGGAGAGTTGCCTGGCAGCATGTCACTCTCAGACCTGTCCCCGGCCACCCACTGTCCCCTTCCCTCCTGCATGCTCAGTTCTCCTGATGCTCTCCCCTGAGCCAGGCAGGGGAGGAGTGGGCCAAACATGGGCATTGGGCCCCCAGTGGTGGTGCTGAGGTGTCCAGCCTGGGCCCATTTCATACAGAAGGAAAACAAAGCTTGACAATAGGAGGTGGCTTGCCTAGGGCCACCTGGGGGGATACCTGCTGACCTAGGCCCACCAGGGCAGAAGAATGAGTTGAAGCAGAAGTTGGGGACTGGTGAGAAGGCTCTTCCACTGTCCAGGGCTTACATGCCTCACTTAACAGCCTTTTGAGGGGGCAGCCCCCACTTCTCAGATACTAGAAGGGAGCAGGACAAAGGGAGCAGGGTAGGCTCACAGCCTCCCTCCCACCCTGGCTGGCTGTGCCTGAATGGCCACCAACCATCTGTCCACACCTGCAAGCGATGCTGCCGAGGCCTCACGTGCCCAGACACAGCGTGGAGGGCTTGGTGAGCTGGCCCACCCTCCGTGGCCCAGTCTGCCGCCCTTCTTACGTCACTCGATCCTTTCCAAACACAGCCAGATGGCATCACTGCCCTGCTACCTCCTGTCTCACTCCCAGGAGAAGCCCAGTCCCCTTGCCCCAAGACCCCAGACCACTTTCCTCAAACGTGGTGACACGTGCCTGCCCCAGGGCCTTTGTTCCTGCTGTTCCCACTGCTTACACAGGTCATCCCCCTACCACAGGTCTGGCCAACCCACCGGACCCGCGTCCATGTTCCTCCCTGTGCTGCAGCCCGTCTCACAGCCCCAGACTTTCTCTCCAAGGCACCTCATGTTGTCTGCTTGCTCCCCAGCTGTCTCTCTCTGGATGTGGGCTCAGGGCCCTGGGCTTTGCCTGGCCTGCTGTACCCTCAGTGCGACCAGGGTCCTTGTAGAAGGACCCAGTTATCATTGAATGAATTCAGCAGGTGCTGTAGAGCCCCCAGGGAGTCCCCTAGTGGGGTGAGGGTAGGGTGGGGGGGGACTGGCCCAGAGCAGGTGACCTGAGCCTTGCCTGAGCCCTCTGCCTCCTCAGGGCCTGGGAACCTCTATCCCCCAAGGTGAGAATGGGGGAATAATACCCATAAATCACCCTCTCATCAGGGCCTGTGGGCTGGCCGATGCCTCAGAGCTGGGTATGAATGGAAATAGATCATGGCATTTCATAACGCCGTAATTTATGGTAGGAGCTGGTGTAATTGTGTTTATGACTTTGTTTTAGTGCTTCAGCTCTTGGAGAAAAATCCGTGTTTCTAACTGCTGAGGTTTTACTGCCAGTCCCCAGGGTAGCTGCTCTGCTGGAACTTGCTGTCCTCCGGTTGGCAGCCAACATGCACCCAGCGAGCTGGAGAGATGGCCTCGGAGTCTGGCCCACTGCCACCAGGTGCAGGAGTGACCAATGGTCAGGACCGCTCCTTAGGTGAGAGTGCATACATGTGGTGCAGCCACTGGCCTGGATCTCTGAAGGATGTATAGGCACACGGGCTGCCTGGGTTCAGGTCCTGCCTCTGCCACTTCCCGGGAAGTCACTTTGTCTTTCTGAACCTCAACTTCCTCCCTTAGGGAAGTCACTTTGTCTTTCTGAACCTCAACCTCCTTCCTCAGTAAGATGGCATGAGCAGAAACAGAGCCCAGCAGTGGGCATGTGGTAAGTCCCCAAGAACCACAGTATCAGGGACTACTTGGGTGCATATAGAATCACACACGTGTGTGATACAGCCTGAGCATGCAGGGTGATTTGGCACATGTGTGTGCATGCACACGTGTGCACCTATGCCTCTATAAGGGCATGGGAAACTGTGTGCAAGAATGTGCTAACTGCCTGGGGTGTGATTTTGCACAGTTCCTTTCACTTTCCACCAAATTATTCCCCAAGCTGCCAAAGGGTCCTAGTGTATCTGCCTGGGTCTCTAGGCCCCTGGGCCTTTGCAATGCCGTGGTGGTCAGCACTGCTCCTCCTCCATGAGTATGTGATACTACTGGGCCAGGTGAGCACTACTGAAAGGTGAGCAGTGGGGCCCCTCAGCATGGGGGTCAAGTGTCCTCATCTAATAGAGAGTCAGTTGCCACCATCTCTGAGTCACTAACATTCCAGTTACTCTGCCTGCCTCCCAGAGCCCTCTGCCTGAGCAGCGTCCAAGCTGGGCACAACCTCGGCCCAGAGACGTGGGCAGCATGGAAGCCACTTATGCCTTGGACCTATGTGGGGCTGGGGGACTGGCACTTTGCTGAGTGGGTACATCTGCTCAGAGGCTGCAGATCAAGAAAGGGCCTGTGCTAGTGACTTTCCCTTGTGCCCCTGCAGTCAAAGGCAGCCACACTGCAGCAGGTGACCTGGGGCACCACCATGATCAATCATACCCTCGGCAGAGCGCTTGGCACAGAACCTCCAGTGGCTGAAGGCCAGGTCAGTGCCAACCCCAAGACCCTTTCTGGAGCCTTCCAGTCCTGGCTGGCCCTTTCTGACCACCCTCAGAAGCGCAGGCCACTTCCCTCTAAGAGGGTTCCAGGTCGGGAGAGACCCTTCTGCCAGCTTCACACATGCTTTGGCCAGTCCCTGCCTACTGAGGGATGTGGGGTCCCCTCAGGGGCTCCTCCCCAGTGCCAGGTTCCAGGCTGAGTGTGGAGGAGGTCTTGGGACCACTACCACAGCCCACCTCACTTGCACCCTGTCCCTGGATCTAGATTCAACTCGGCTTGCTGTCCCCAGGGTTCAAGACCCTGTCTCCAAGGCCTGTGGAGCACCACCTCAGCTTAGCAGGCCCCAGTGAGCCTGGTACCTCCCCTGTCTGCCCTAATCCTGTTCTCCCATCTTGGAAAATGGCACTGATGTCCGCACGAAGTCACCAAGGGCCCAGGCTTCCCAGCGCTCACTGCGCATCCTACTGCCTGGGGTTCTTGGTTCTCTGCAGCCTCTCAATCCACCCCTTCCAATGCCCTCCCCCTGCCCCCCACCGGCCAGCAACCTCCTCTGCTGGGCTGCTGCAATCACTTGTCACTGACATGGCCCCTGGTGGCAGCCAGGCTCCACTTCCCTTCCAGCCTGTGTGCCTCCCTCTGCAGCCAGGAGAATCTAGTCCCCACAGCAACTTCCCTGAGGTGTCACTCAGTCCTCCCCACACCCTCCTATCAGGCCCTGAGCAGGTCATCCCTATCCTTTCCCAGGGCCTTTGCATGGGCATACTTGCTCTCTGCTTGGAAAACTGTCCTCCCCACACTGTATAACTCAGCTCACTGTTCAGGGCAGTCTCTCCTGACCACTCTGGCTATTGTGCCTCCTTCCTTGTCTCTCCCAGTGCTCCTTGGAGCCCTTGCCACTCCCTGAAATGTCCTAGTCTCTTGGTTTTCTTGCCTGACGTCCGTCTGCCTGCTGGAGGCTGCTGAGGCCAGGCTCCACACAGTCATTCCCGGCAGCCTCCCAGAGCCTGGAATCTTGCAGGCGTTTAGTAGACACACTCAGGCCAGAGTTGGTGCTTCACAAATGTTTTTGGAGTCAGTGACTGAGGCCCTGGACATTCTCTAGGGGCCCTATAAGGTTGGGTGCTAGACAGAGAAGCAGAGGCCAGGGGGCTGGCACCACAGCCAGCCAAGACCCTTCACTTTCATTGATTTGTTGGGAGTCTGTCTGCTAAGAAAGTTTGACCTTTGATATGTACATCACAAATATTTTTTCCTAATGTGCTATTTGTCTTGTGAATGGATTCATGGCATTTATTGTCTTTTTGTTTTGCCATACAGAAGTTTTATTTATTTCCTCACTTTGTCAAGTGGTCAGAGCTATCCATTTTCTCCTTTATGGTTTCTGACTTCACCACACATGCCTGGAGTGGCCTTCCCCTTCCAATGCTGAAATATTTTTTTTTCTGGTACTTTTTGATCTGCATTTTACCCTTAAATCTTTGATTTTGATCCACAGACCTACTTTTTTTTTTTTTTTTGACAGAGCCTTAAGCTGTCACCCTGGACAGAGTGCTGTGGCAACCTCCACTCACAGCAACCTCCAATTCCTGGGCTCAAGCGAGTCTCCTGTCTCCGCCTCCCAAGTAACTGGGACTACAGGCACCCACCACAATGCCCGGCCATTTTTTGGTTGCAGCCGTCATTGTTTGGGGGGCCCGACTGGATTCGAACCTGCCAGCTCAGGTGTATGTGGCTGGCGCCTTAGCCCGTTGAGCTACAGGCGCTGAGCCACGGACCTACTTCTAGAGGTTACGCCACTGGTCTACCCTTTTCCCAATGCATTCGCATATCCTCTTCATACATGTGACTCTTGAATGACACGGGCTTGACTTACACGTGGACTTTCTCCCCGAGACCCCAAGCAGAAAGCTCAGCCCCTCCTCCTCAGCCTTGTGAAGGCAAGGATGGAGGCCCTTGAGAGGGTCCACTTCCACTTACAGAGCAGGGAGCGTGTTTCCTCTCCTTATGGTTTCTTCAACACTTTCTCTTCTCTCGCTCTCCTTATAGAGTGGATGTGATATATAATCCAAACATGCAGAATGTGTGCTCATGGCCTGTTCACGTCATCATAAGGCTTCCCCTCATAGTTAAGTTTTTAAGGAGTCAAAAGTTCTAGGCTAAATTTGCTACATGGGGCCGGCACCCCTCACCCCAAGTTGTCCAAGATCAACAGTTACCAAGTTCCTCACACATCTTCATCTACTTTGGGGTCTACACCAAATTGCCCTAACAATCGCTCTTGTGATGTGCCTTGGTATGGGATGGCGCCTTGCTTTGTGGAGGTGGAAGACAATAGTGGCTTGGTCCTAGGGTCCCACAAGGAAGAGGTGAGGAGAATTGGGACCAGCGCCTCACCTGGGTGATCCCCTGATTTGGGCTCTCACCTGCCTAGACCAGATCTGCTCAGAGCTTAAGCCTGCTTTGTGCTCTGGGCAAAAGATAAGGTCCCGACTGTGGGGCTGAGGCCCTGTGCTGCCCCGCCCCCAGCTGGCTCCAGTCCAGGCTTCCTCTCCATCCCCTCTCCCCTGCGATGTATGCCTGGACTGGGGCTCACCCTCTCCCCTCTCCCCTGCGATGTATGCCTGGACTGGGGCTCACCCTCTCCCCTGCGATGTATGTCTGGACTGGGGCTCACCCTCTCCCCTCGTCCACAGCCCATGGAGGTGCGTGTGCCTCCTTCACAGATGTGCCCATGGGGCCCCACTCTCCTGGACACTTAACTTCCTCCTCCCTCCCTGGCTGACATTTGTGCCTCACTGAGCCCACCAAGGCAGCTCTGCATGGGTACTCATGTCGACTTCAGGTGGGGTTGGAAGTTGTGGAGAGGCTCAGTGGCAGAGCTGGGGGCCCATGAGCACACAGTTCTCTGGGTGGCACAGAGCACCTTTGCCTCCTCCCTTGGAAGGGGTCCTGGGCAGTGGTGCCCAGGTGCACAGAGGCTGGGGAGCTGCCTTGCCACCTGTCAGGTGGGTGGGGGAGGGGCAGACCCAGGCCTGGGGTGGGGGCTCGAGGCTCCACAGTGGGCTGGCCAGTCCCTAGCTGGCCTTAGGAGTGTCTCGCCTGCAAGGGGCCAGGCAGGAGTGGCTCTGTGTCTGAGGCTTTGAGGCAGCTGTGCAGCTGCCCATGTCAAGCAGCCCCAGGCCCAAGGCTGGGTGAGCGGGAATGGAGGGCGGGCTGGAGACAGGCAGTGGAAGCTGAGAAGTGGTGTTTGTGTTGGCAGCGGGCAAAGGCCCCACCTGCACTAGATTCTCCGCCGGTGCTGCCCCCTCTGACGAGCCGACGGAGTCTCGGAAGCCAGGGGGATGCCAGGCAGAACACTTTGTACCAGGAGCCAGTGAGTGCTCCTTGGCCTCAGCCAAACTCCAGAGCTGGCGGGTGACACTCGGCTCCGCCACGGTGGCAGGTGGGCAGGGGCTGCCTGGAGGATTCTGGGTCACTGTCCCAGGTTTGCCTACACTAGCCCAGATGCTGGCTGCTCTCTAGCCAGATCCAACCATGCCCACATTGCCCCATCTGAAGCCCTCAGCCAGGGACAGGGCAGTTCCAGAACCAAGGGCCCCAGCCCAGGCCCCAGCAGTACCCTTATAAGTGGCCTACCCACCCCCACAACTCCCTTGCTCTCCCCAGAAGACCACAAGCAGAACCTGCTGTTTCTGAGCTCCCCTATCCTCCCCTCCCCTCCCCTCCATCTGGACCAAGCAGCCCCCTGCCACTGAGGTTTATCCCCTCTGCCTCATGTCGAGCCAGTTCTGCCCTGCTGCTCTGTGCCCACCCATCCTCTCTCAGCCCACCCCTACATCTACCTGTCCACTTGACTATCCGTTCACTTGTCCCCTCAACTGACATGTCTTCCAGTGGCTCCCGCAGGGCAAATGACAGGGCTCCCGAGGTCTGACGGAGCCACCCAGGCCTAACTCTGGAGGTGACCCCTGCCCCAGCCCTGCTGTTTTCTTTTGGCATTTGAGGTCGTTCAACACACTCCTCCAGCTCATGATGGGCACCTGGACTATCTCACGTCTCCTGCTCCCCCCCTCTGTCGGGCATGTGCCCTGCAAGCCCAGTCTGGTTTCCTGAAGTTCCCACACCTGGAACTGCGCCTGGTGCCTCGTAGGTGCACCCCAGGTGTATCTGAGAATGGGCAGGACATTTCTGAGCCAGCTGCTCTATCTGTCCAAATTGCCACCATTTTCTCCAAGGCAACAGCAATATCCCTGGCACCACACGGGCCTAGTGATCCCCTCCCCTCCCTGCAACTAGAGAAGGCATTTGTATCTGCTGATCTGATCACAGCACTGCGTTGGGAGGTTTTCCCACTGTCCTCGGCCTTGGCACCCCTCAGCCACCAGCCTGGCTTCCTCCCATCCCTTCCTTCCTTAAGACCTTTGCATGAGCTGGCCCGGCCTCCTGGACCACCTACCCTGTTCCTGGTTGGCAGGCCCTTCTCTTTCTTCAGGCCCCCTGGAGTGAGGGTCTCCATGGTGAGCCCCTTCCCTGCACTCCTGGTTGGGCTGTTGTCAGCCCCCCACCCTCGCCCTCCTTCCAGACACCTCCACCTGCCAATTACCACAGGGATTGTTCACTCAGCAAATGTCTGCCTCCTGAAAGGAGGGATCCTGCCAGGTCAACAATGGTTCAAAGGCTTCCACTCCCTCTGTGCACCCCTTCTCAGCTGGGGGCTCATGGCAGGTCGCACCTGAGAATATAGGTGTGTGTGGGGTGGGCCCTCCTGGGGACAGGGTCCAGCTCCCCTGGGCAGCTCTGTGGGCCTTGTGAGGGGGGCTCAGGGGAAAGATGGGGTCCTGTCCCCCAGCTCCCTGGGCACCTCAGAGCTGCCTCTGACCACACCCCGGTCCCCAGGCATCAACCACACTCATAGCTGTGCTTTTCCCCCACACCCCTCAGGCCACTGTTGGTTGTCTTAAGACCAAGTCTTCTGGGTGGCTCAGAGAGTAGGGCACCGGCCCCATATACCGAGGGTGGTGATTTCAAACCCGGCCCTGGGCAAACTGCAACAAAAAAATAGCCGGACTTTGTGGCGGTTGCCTATAGTCCCAGCTACTCAGGACGCTGAGGCAAGAGTATCACCTAAGCCCAAGAGCTGGAGGTTACTGGGAACTATGACGCCACAGCACTCTACTAAGGGTGACAAACAAACAAAAAAAAGACCGAGTCTTCTCATGAGATAGTGGAAGCAGCATTCCAAGTGCTCCCTGACCTTCTCCACCCCAGAGCCTCTTCCTCAGACCGCAAAGGCATCTGCCCCACCTGCCCACACCACCTACAAGGGAGGTGCGCCTGGCCTGGCGCCAGTCACCATGCTCTACACTGCCAGAGCTCTTGTCTCCTAACACCCCTCTGTTTACTGCTCGTGTGTTTGTGTTAAACACAGCCTGCTGACAAGGTTTTGTAGGACATGGGTACTCTGTGAAGACACTCTCCCCATGGCCTTGCCCAGGTACAGGCGTTTCAAAGAAGTCCCCGTTTCACCTGCCTGATCTCCCAGGATCGCATCTCTACCAGGGTCTTGTCTTAGGGGTCAGATGTTTCCCCTGCAGGAGCTCGTGGGTGTGACGTTGTATCCAGCGGAGGACTTTAACATAAACAGGGACATGATCTACTGTGGCTCTCTACTTGCTTGTTTCCACTCAACATGGCTTTTGAGGCTGCCTGTTGAGACATGTCCATGGTGTTTGCTCCCTGGGGTGGTTGCACGGTCAGCCTTCCCTGGGGTCTGCAGATATCACAGCTGGGTTCCTGCTGGAGGACACGGGAGCAGGAGGCCCCACAGGCAATGCTCACATGCCTACATGCACTGGTGTCTGGGGCACCCTGGGGAGGGACCCTCTCCAGGGAATAGGTTCCTGGGGCCCCACCACACGGCTCCCCTGCTCCTGGCTGGTTTCCCACCTCCTTGACTGAAATACGACAGGTCCTCCTGAGGACACGGCCCCTGTTCTGTATCACCAACTCCAGGCCACTCTCTCCCTGCCCCTTTCCCAAAGCCCCTGCTTTGAACCTGGGTCATGGGATGACACCTCGTTTCTCTTGTGACCTACCCAACCCAGCCCTATTTCTGCAGATAGGAGCCTCTGGCCCCCTTGTCGGGACTCCAGCCATAATGCCTGCAGCTTCCAGCCCTCCCAGCCTCCTGCTGAGGCTCTGACCTCCTCCCCAGCCTACCCTGTGGGTCACTCTGTGCTGGCCCCTCCTTGGGGAGCTTGGTCCCTTCCCCCCACCATCCATCTCTATTTGGTCTTAGCCCCTGTAGCCTATGTGTGCTTGCCCCCCCCCCCCCCCCCCAGGCTGACCCCGGTTAGGCACCCTCTCGCTGCTCGTCACCCATCCCCATTCAGCTCGGCCATCCTTCCAGCCCCCATTCTGGCCATCTCCTCCCCAGCCCCAGGGGCCTTTTTCATTCCAGACGCTCCAGGTTGGGTCCTGCTGCGGGCCCTTTGCAGCAGGGGGTTTGTACATGGGGGTTTGTGTCTTCAAGGCAAGCTCATTCCCTCCTATCAGCTCCTGAGACCCTCCCCTGCAGCCTTTCTACAGAGGCCCCCTCCCAGAACACTGGCCACCCTCCCAGGCACTCCTTGTCTGGTGCTAACTTTCTTGTTTTCTCTCTGTCCGTGGCTCCTGAGGGCAGAGAAGGGGCTGGACCAGTGCTGGACTCACAGGGTGAGGTGATGAGACCAGAATGGTCTAGAACTGGGCTGCCAGGGTGACTGGCAGAGGGGCTTACCTGTGTGTACTTGTGACTGCATGTACACATGCTGTGTACACATGTGTGTGCATGTGCACTGCATGTACATGGGGGTTTGGATGCTTTTGCTAGAGCTGTGCTGGGCCCTGAGCGGGACGTGAGGACACTGGGAGCAAGGAAGTGGGGCAGCACTTGAGTGGTGGCAGGGACTTAGGTACAAAATGCTGGGACACAAGTGGGCAACAGCCAGGTCCTGCCAACCATCTCCAGCTCTCCAAGGGCTGAGATGTCCAGTCTTGCAGCCATTCCTGCCTCCATCCTGGCCTGGGGACAGGGGCCCCATGACTCAGCTGGCCAGGGCTGTGCTGCAGCTCCGGCAAACCTTGATGGGCAGGCAGCCCCGGGCCCCTGGGCTGTACCCAGGACAGGGCTGCTCTCCCTCCCTCCCTCTCCCAGTTTGGTTCCCGCCCCAGGGCAGGATTCCCTGAATTTGGCCCCCTGTGGCTGGGCCAGGTTGGAGGCCAGCCTGGGGGCTCTGGGCTGGGGTCCCAGATGGGGGCGGGGTGCAGGCCAGGAATTTGGATTCAGCCCTTTTCCTGGCATCGGGAAGAGTCTCATGGGGAGGGAGATGGGGTGGGGGGGGTGGATACAATGCTGAGGCTTAAATTTCCTCCCTGGGGAAGCTGAGAGGATTCTTCCCACTTCTGGGCTGAGCACAGTGCCCTGCCTGGAATTCAAGGCCTAGCTGGGGGCTTAGGGTGTTTGCCTCATTCATGGACATGACAACACCCTCCCAAGCCTGTTCTCTTTCAGCTTTTGAGGCCCCAATGCCCCCCCCTGTCCTTCCCCTGCCTAACCCTGGGCTCCCTCCTTGGCTTCTACTTACACAGTCTTGGGATGGGGAACTCAGTATCCCACAGCCAGGTCTCGCTTGCTTGCTGTCTGTTTAGGGGGAGCCGGGACAGCCCCGGAAGACCTGGGAGATAAGTGTGCTGAGGCTGAGGCTGGTGGGATGCAATGTTTAGGACTGGGACCTTGCCTCTTTTGGGCCCTCTGGCTGCAGAGAGCAACCAGATGCATCACATGGGTGGCCCATGCATTGAGGCTTTCCTTCTCAGGGGTCCTAGCAACATGCTTGCTGCCCCTTCCTCCACTCTGCCTGTGTTCTGCCCACCTTCCCCAGTGAGTCCCCTTGTCCTTCACAGCCCAGCTTGGGGTGTCCAAGCTGCTTCCTTTCCACTGTACCTGGGTGTCTCTTCCCTGGTCTGCCTGCCTGGATGCCAGCCCTGAAGGAGCTACCACCACACACCCAGCCATGTACAGCAGATGCTCAGTGCCTGGCCCTGTATGAGCAGATCAATGTGTGTGAGGGGACAGAGGCTTCTGCCCATGCTCCCCTCCCCCGGTGGCCAGCCCCTAGCCCAACTCCTTGGAGCAAAGCAGGGTGTTGCTGCCCAACCCCCACTGCTGACCGGCTGTTGGGAAGGGGATGAAGGGTGGATGGACAGGAAGTTTCTGGGGCTCCAGGCCAGGTCCTGAGTGCTCCAGCCGCGTCTGCACATATTTGGCAGGTTCTGTTCCCCTCTGCTCCCAGGCCTGTCGGAATGCTGGGCCCTCCGCAGCTGCCTGGCTCACCTTCTCCACTGCCGCATCTTGCCCTCTTTCCTGCTGCCGGGCCCCTCTCTCAGCCACACTGCCACTGCAGGGGTGATAGTGGCAGGTGCGGGGGTACCTGTCCTTGAGACTGGTTCCCAGGTCCATGTGCCAGTGCAGACTTAGGGCATGGCTGCTGCTTCCACAGGTCCAGATCTCACGCCCCATATCCAGGTGGTCTCAGAGAGGTTTTAGGGGCTGCTAGTTCTAGGCAGGGGAGGTGGGGCAAGTGTGGCTCTGATGCAGACTCTGCTTCCCCCACTGCTGACCACTGCCTGGGAGGAGAGAAGGTGGCTGCAGGTGGAGGGGCAGAGAGAGTCTTTGGACTCAGGGGCCGCCCTTACCCCAGACCCTTGCAGCCCACCCCAGCCCCAGCTCTGGAAGTCTGTGGGCCCCTCAGGAAAATGAGGAGGGGCTGTGACTTCCGCTGCTGCGTGGACACTGGGAATGCTCACACAATCCTATCCTACACGGCCTCCCCACCACCAAGGACCCAGGAGCAGCCCCCACAGGCCTCCTGGCTCTGGGGCAGTCGTGGACATCAAGAACCTTCTCTAGATGAAGGTAACCCTGAGGAGAGCAGGGCACAGAGCTCCCCAGCAGTGGGGCTGTATTGCCTTTGCTGGCACTGGCTCCTCACCCTGCCAACGGCCCCAGTGTAGTAGACCCTGGTGTGGAAAGACCCCGGTGTGGAGGACCTGGCACTAAGGGATTGTGCCCATCTCCCCTGGTTTGGAGCAGGGAGGCAGGCTGTGGGGCCAGCAACCCAGAATGTCCTCTGAGCAGGCACCTCACCCTGGGTCTCCTGACCTGGGACACCCCTGCCTCGGCTCTGTGCTGGGCATGAGGGTCTTTGCTGCCCCTTTGCCACCTCAGCCCTCTGGGACATTTGCATGTGGGCTAGGGCTTGAGACCTCTGGCCAAGATGCTGGGCAGCCCCTGCTGTGCCCCCACGGGGCTAGGCCTTCCCTCAGGGATGCTGGGAGGGGGCAGAGTAGGGGCCTCTGGCATGTGTTCCAGGAGCAATGAAGCTGTCAGCCCATTAGCCAGGATGTAGGCCCCCAGGCCCCCAGGCCCACCCATAGACCTACAGGGCTGCCCTAGAGGTAGAGGTCTTAGACCCCCCCACCCTGGTGAGAAGTAAGGGCTCCTCCGCTCAGATGCCCCATGCCTACTCTGTGTCAGGAGCTGTGTCAGGCGTGTCCCAGGGACACTGGACAGGTGAGGCTACTGGGGCTCGGAGAAGTGATGGTACCAGAAGTCACAGACTGGCCACTGCTCAGCTATACCTGACCTCCCAGTGCTCTGGCAGAGGAGAGGGGACAGGGGAGGGGAAGAAGGGAAGGGGAGAGGAGCAGAAGAGAGGGCGAAAGCGAGGAGGGGAGGAGGAGGAGAGAGGAGGGAAGAGAGGAGAGGAGGAAGGAGGAGAGAGAGTAATGGAGAGAAGAGGGAAGAAAGAAGAAAGGAGGGGAGTCTCCCTCTCTTCCCTGCCCTTGGGAGGACATGAAGAGAAAGCAGACTCAGGTTAAGAGAAGGATCAGGTATAGATCTGGGCTCAGGGTAGGGGCTTCAGGGTGGAGAGTGCCAGAGTGGCCCCAAGAGCCTCCACTGCCCCAGCAGTCAGGGAGGCCTTCCTGGAGGAGGGAACACCTTAAACAGCCCTCACTGTCCTTGGTCCATAAGATCCTCACCCTTTTCCTTTCCCTTCCTGGGTGATCTCCAGCCTCCCACCTCCTGATATCTAAGCACCATAGATATGCACCTCCCTATTTAAGCACCTCCTGATATGCAGGGAGGCTGAGCTGCACACATGATCTTGTGGCTGAGTGTGGATGCCAGCACCCCGTGCTCATCCTGCTCTGTACCAGATAGCCATGCCTGCAGTGTCAGCTGACCTTCGTGGAGGGCTTGTCCTGAGCACATCCCATCAGTTGTTTCCTCTGGTCCTCACAATGAAGCAGGCGGCACTGCCCTCTGTGTAGGAAACAGAGCCACAGAGAGGTTGGGCAATTTCTTTCAGGTTGCCCAGCTGGTGGGTGCCAGGGCACAGCAAGGAGCAGGCCTGCTGGCTCCTGTGGTGCCCACTACCCTGTTCTGCCTCATGAGATTTGCACAGGGGTCAGGTGGGGCGTCCCCAGGGCACTGTGCAGCCAAAAAGAATCCCTGGGCCACTTCTGATGAGAAAGATACGGCCTGGAGAAGGGCTGGGCCAGCCTGCGCAGGGTTACTTGGCACACAGGTGATAGAGAAGGCGAGGGCCCAGGTGTGTGGCCAGGGTCCTGGTAAGCACAAAGACAAAGATGAGGTGCCCTTGGTGGTTGGAGATCTGAGGGCAATGGAGTCATAGGGCTGCCGGGAATGCCTACAATGCTTGGAAGGTGGGCGGAGGTGTGGGGAGGCCTGCACCTGGGAAGGAGGCCCTAGCCTGGCCCCCCGCCTGCCTGGCCTGAGCTGACCCTGTGAGCTGATGGGAGATTCAGGCCCCATCCCGCAGCTCCAGCCCGCCCTTCCTGTCCCAGGACCCAAAAGAAGAAGTTCTTGGGACATCAGGCTGGGGTAGATTGATACAGGCTGACTAGATTGGGTGTGGTCTGTAGGCCTCAGGAGGGCCTGGGTCCCCCACTGTCAGAGCTTGAAGGCTTCCCATCAGGTGACGTGGATCCTAGGGCCTTGGAGACTGAGGTTCTCTCAGGTCACAGCCCTGGGAAGCCTGCCTGGGAGGAGCCTAGACCCTTTGTCAGTCCTAGTTAAATGTGAGGGGAGCGCATCCACCAGCGAGCCCTCCCCTCTTTGCACCTGCCATTCCCAGGCGCAGCAATGTGCCCTTGCCTTTGCCCTAGAGAGGCTCTAGCTCCTTGGCTAGCCCCTCCTCACTAGGGCATCAAGCGGTCCCCCATTCACCCACACCATTACTCTCTTCCTGCATTTTGGGGCTTTGTCACATCAGCCAGTGGACCCATCTGAGGTGCCCTCATCCTTGCACAGCCTTCCCCGGGGGCTTGTCTTCCACCCCAATTCCTGTTCCCCCTCAACTCTCTCAGCTGTCTCTGGGCATTTCTAACCCCACTATCACACTGCTATACCTCACTCTTGCAGTTCCAGGCACTGTGACTGTCCAACATGGAGGTTGAAGTCAGAATTTGGTATTTATTTATTTATTTATTTATTTATTTATTTTTAGAGACAGAGTCTCATTTTGTTGCCCTCAGCAGAGTACTGTGGCCTCACAGCTCACAGCAACCTCTAGCTCTTGGGCTTAGGGGATTCTCCTGTCTCAGCCTCCCGAGAAGCTGGGACTACAGGTGCCTGCCATAACGCCAGGCTATTTTTTTGTTGCAATTTGTCTGGGGCCGGGTTTGAACCCGCCACTCTCAGTATATGGGTCTGGTGTCCTACTTACTGAGCCATAGGCACTTGCCCAGAATTTGGTGTTTACACCCTTGCCCCCAAATCTTTTATCTTCCCAGCTCAGATGCATCACAATTCTAGGCCAAATAAATACTAACTATTTGCATTTTACATAAACATTATATGAGTCTTTATATCACTATTTAAATACTATTTTCAGCTGAGACATGCATGTGGTCTTCTGTGATTATAACTTTTTATTTTCTGTGGGGTTAGGAATTGCCTTTAGGTTTTATTTTAATGCATCTGTTACTAATTCATTTTTAAACGTTCTGGTGAGAATTTTAAAACTTCTATTCATCCTGCTGAGAACATTGGCAAACTATCAGCTTCATTAATTTTTGCCCTGGAAGTTGGAGTCCTAGTAGGACTAGTTGCTCCCTGGGTCTGCTGCACAGTTGTGATGCTAGAACTTCTTTTCTTTCCCTCCTCATGCCGGGAATTTTCTTGGTCTTGTTTGTGTGTATTTGTGTTAGATTCCTCCTTGTTCCTGAATTGTGTTTCTCTCTTTCTTGGTTTTTCCTCTCGTTTTGCTGAAACACATCCTCAAGTAACTTTCTGAGAAAAAGCATGGGGTAAATAAAGTTTTTTTTTTTTTTTTGCAGTTTTTGGCTAGGGCCAGGTTAGAACCCACCACCTCCGGTATATGGGGCTGGCACCCTACTCCTTTGAGCCACAGGTGCCACCCAGGTAGATGAAGTTTTTGACTATGCATGCCTGAAAATGTCTTTAGTCTACTCTTGTGCCTGAGAGTTTGGGTATAGAATTGTAGATTGGAAATAATTTTTCCTTCAGAAGTTTGCAGGTGTGTCTTCATTATGTGAATTGCTGTCGAGAAGTTTGGTACCATTTCTATTCTCTATTCTCTGCATGTGGCTTGTTTTTTTCCTCTGGAGATAGTCTGCTTTATTAATGCTGTTATGAAATAATTATGATGTGTCCCACAGGGACATTCTGGAAGTTGAGGAGGTAAAGAAGGGTTCTTACTTCTTAGCATGAAAGTGTTCACTGAATCCCTGTTATTTTCATCAGGATAGCCCATGCTCTGTGCAGCACAGCTGCTTCTGGTATCCCCAAGTTTGGAACCTCTTAGGTTCAGTTTTTCCAGAGACTAAACTCCCTGTATTTGGCTGGGTTGAGGGACAGATAGGCAGTACCTGACCTCAGGGGCTGGGGTGACACCTGAGGACATCTGGCATTGGGACTGGGCTTCCATGGAAACCCTTCCTTTTGCAGGTTCCCCGCCCTCCAGCCAGTCCTGGGGCCTGTCCAGGGTCCTGGGACCTGCCTTGCTCCCCTGGCTCTTCTTCTTGCAGGGTTGGTGTCTCCCTCTCTGGTCTCCTAGGTCACTCTCCACTGGTCTTTTGGCTTCTCAGTTTTCAAACTTTTGACAACATTTTTTTGTCTACTCTTGTCTTTTTCCCCAGTTTCTCTGCCCTTATTGATTTATACCTTTACTTTCTTTTGCTGACCTTTTCGTGGGGTTTGGGGGAGCAGAAAGAAGCATGTGCTAATTGCCGCATATGACCAGAGGTGTACATGGTCCCTCAGACTCCTCACTGCCCCACTGTTCCTGGTTCCAGTGGCCCCCATTAGGTATCCCATGCTGTCTTCTGTCCTGATCTCTCAAAATTTTCCTCCCAGGGGGCTGGTCCCTTTCTGCTAAAGCCTTCCGACTCCCAGAACTGCATTGCTGTGGGCATCTCTCGCCCAGGTGGGGTGGCCTCCTCTAAGTCTCCTCTGTGGCCCCTTTCCCCACTGGCTCCAGCAGGGCTTTTGTTGTGTCCTGTCTGCCCATCCTCTTCAGCCATGATGTGGCACCACATGCAGCTGGCTGCTAATGCTCCAGGCGGGGCCCAACAGGTGTCCCTCCCTTTCCTCCCTTGGAGTACAATTCCTATGGCTGTTCTTTCAGTCAGGCCTGCAAACCACATGTGGAATTCACCCTCCGGCAAAGATGGTAATTGTCCCAGTAGGTTTTCTCTGCTTTATCAACAGAACCCTGAATTCAGCAGAATGTTTGCCTGCCTAAAATAGAGACTAGTTCCCCAGGAGCCCCTGCAATGACGAGGGGTGCATGTCAAATTCTGCTCAGAGCATAGATGACTCAGGCAGCTTCCCGGAGGGTCCTGCCTTTCACTTCCCTTTTCTCTCCTCCTCACCACTGGAATGCATACGTGATAGCAGGCACCAGAGCAGCCCCTGGGTTCCATAGGACAGAGCCCTGTGTTACAGAGGTCAAAGTCAGCAGACAGAGGAAATCCAGGTCAGGCTGTACCACCCGCACCTAGGCCTTGGAGCTCTGCTGCTAGGTGGGGCCCAGAGGTGCAAAAGTCTATCCTGACTAGGCTGTTGCTGCTGTCCTGTCTCAGCGGCAGCCGAGCCAGGAGTCTACACTCCTCCCACCAAACCCTGACTCTAGCTCACTGCTCTCTGCCTCCCCTACCCCCACTCTGCACTCAGCTCTCAATAACAGAGCACGTGGCTTCTGCACATCCAGGAGAAGACCCTCCTGTGGTTTCTGAGGGACAGAAAATCAGGGCGTTGCTCCAGAGCCCCTTCCTCAGAGATGCACCTGCCCCATCACTGTGGCGCCCAGGCTGGGACTGCTTCCTTGGGCCATGAGCACCACAGGACAGGGGTCTATGTGGTCATGTCAGCTCCTGGCATGGCTCCCAGCACACAGTAGGACCCTGGGTGGAGGCAGGGCTGGGCCTGAGATGAGGAGCACCCAGGAGAGCCTGTTACCCCACTTGTCCACCCCTGGAGTCCTCTGGGTTCTGCCCTTGGGACTACAAGTGCCACCAGGTATGCTGGGCCAGCACAGAACCAAGCAGGGGCATTTCCCTGCCATGGGTGCCCAGCAGCAGGGCTGCCGGGGATAAGAGCTTGGGAGCAGGGCAGGATGGGGTAGGAGAAAGGGCTTGAAAGCCAGCCTGGTGACCCAGCAACTCTGGGTCCACCTGAGTTCCTGTGACTATCTGTGCAGAACCGGTTTCCATCAGCCCTGCCAAGTGGCAGCTGCAGGCCTGGCGGTGGGCTCTGACCCCTGGTGGGCCTGGGCTCTGCCAGGGAACCTGGGAAGTAAGGGGGCTCAAAGAGTTAACCTGCCCTCCACCCCTCTCCCCTGTCTCAATTTCTTCACTTTTCAAAGTCTGGGCCCTCTTCCCTTCCAAGTTCACAGACGTGAAATGTAGCCTTAAAATGCAACTGACACGGTAAACAATAGCGCTCTCTCCGAGAAGCTCTGCCGGCCGCCCCCGCCCCCCGATAATTACTCAAGACCTTGGCATGAGCCAGGCCTGGTTAGGTAACAGGCTACTCACTCAGAGACTTGTAACTCACAGGCAGTCACAACATAATCTCCACAGACAACAAAATCATTTCCAGGATGGTGGGGAGCACCAGGTCTCAGGGAGAGGGGACGGGGTAGGAGGTGGTGGGGTCTGCTTTGAGGGAGGGCACTTTTTGGTGAACTTAAAATTTGGGGAGCCGGTAGAATGTTTATGGGAAGGAGTTGTGCTATCCCCCACTGCTCCAAACCCTACCCTCACCCCACTTTGGAGTCCAGTCTATTACTGAGTGAAGTACCAGCGAAACTCATTCATACCGAAGTGTGAATGACTGACTACTGTGGGAGAGTCCCCCCGCCCCCCGACTCTGTGGAGGATAATTAATTGTCTGTTTATTGTCCAGGGCTCCACTGCACTGACTTCCTCCAGGGCAGGTCCACATATTTCCTCTGTGTTCCCAGAGCCCAGTGCATAGCAGACATTCAGAAAATATTTGTTGAAGACGACGACAGCGTCTAACCCAAAGAAGGAAGTGTCCACGATGTAACTTCAGGCACAAGGACAGGGCCCTGGCAAGAGGCTGGAAGGGTGCTGGCACGTGCAGGGCTGGGCACCTGCCTGGCGGTGGTGCCTGGCATTGACCACGCATGTGCCTATCCCGGGAAGGGTGCTGTGCTGAGGCAAGCTGGGCACCTGGAGGGCTGGGGACGCAGAGGCCAGGGATGGAGCCCCCCTATGTGACCCCCTCTGTCCTCCCCTGTCCTCACATCCCACCCAGCAGTGTGGGTTTGCATCCGGGCAGCCAGCAGGTGAGCTGCAAAGGCACATTTCCCAGACGGCAGGGGCAGGGCCCAGCCCGCCTGGGAAAGTGGCTCCTTCCACCCTCTCTGGACCCTCTTTCCTCTGTGACCCTGTCTCAGGGCATGGGATATTGCTGTCCAGGCTGAGCATGCCACACCATACCACCTGCACTGTCCCCGAGTGCAGGATGGCATTTGGATGCAGGCTTGGCCCGGCCTCCCTCATCCAAACCACCACTTCCTTGTCTGGTCATTGGGCCACAAGACATGCGGTTGACTGCTGTGTGTCTGGCCTGGGGCCACAGGAAAGCTCACATCCTTGATTAGCTCAGAGTCTCCAGTGGGGGCAGGGTGGCCACTGCAAGGCACCCAGACAGACCAAGCGCAGATTTCTGTGGTGCAGCACCCAGCTGGCCGTCTCGCTCTGTAAGCGCTGGTGGGGTGGGCCTGGCACTGGCTTTCTCCTGCCCTACAACAGTTCCGCTTACTTGCCCCACGCTTCTTCTCCCTGTTGTTTCTCCTCCGGTGACTCTGTCACTCTTCCTCAGGTGCCGTCTCCATGCTAACAGCCCTGGGATGTCTATTTTCAGCTCCCATCTCTCCTCTGAGCCTTGCAGCCCAGCTGCCAAGTGGACACTTCTGCGTAGATGTCTCCAAACACGCCAGGCTTGGCACATCATCGCCCGTGCTTCCGTCTGGGCCCCCAACCATATGGCCACATTGGAGTTGGGGGGGAGACTTTCCTGCTGACTCCATCGCTTGCACCCCACCAAGCCCACCACAAGCTGGGGACTCTGCCTCCAACTTTCCACTGCTGGTTCTTGCGGCCTTCCTCCCCAGAGGACCTCCTCATGGCCCCCTCAGCCCACATGCCCAGCCCCATACCCAAGGCAGCCCTTCCTCGATAACACACCAGCTGCTTGGGTCTTTCATTTGTCGGCCTGAGAATCCCTTACAAACTTCCCTCTGTGGGGACCTGGCTCTCTTCCTGCTCCCTACACCCCCACCCCCAGTTGTACCCTGCAGATTCCTTGTTGTCACGAAACCCATGCCCAGTACTCAGGCTCTCTGTGGCCAGGGGTTCTCTCTGCTCACCTCTCCTCCCAGCCCGAGGGTTCTGGTTCTCTACTCTCTTCGCCACCAACACCTTCCCTGGGGCCACCCTCTGCTGTCAGGAAGCCCTACTGCAGCAAGCTCCCCTCTTGGTCCCACTGGCTGCCATGTCCCAAGAGGACTCTTTGGGAGCCCCTGTCCTCCAGCTTAGACCTCCCTGATCTCTCTCTGCATAGGCTCCACTGCCTCCCATCTTCTGTGTTTTACTTTTCCCTGGTTTATACCATGTTTTGCTGGAGCACATTCTCTATGACCTTCTAAGAAAAGGTGTGGAAAGCAAATGTTAGGCATTTTTTTCCTTTTTAAAAAATTTGTGCAGTGACTTACAAAAAATTTATAAGTTCTTGAGTGTCTGAAAATATCTTTATTGTCTTCTTACACATGATAGATACTTTGGCTGGGTATAGAATTCTACTTTCCCTCAGAATTTTGAAGGCATCTGTCTTTGCACATCTTCTCCACCGAAGGCCACTCAGGGGCCCATGGCTCAGTGAGTTTCCTGTTAGTTCTTTGAGAAGATTCTCGGGAGCCCTCTTTATTTCTTCTGTTTTAGAAGGACATGATGACATGGTGCCTCTTCCTTTTTGTGGACATTCTGAACAGGCCCTTCTTCCTTTCATTTCTATTTCCTCTCATCTCCCTTTCTGGAACTTCTAGTGGTTGGATGACGGATCTCCTTGGATTGAGTCTCCATGTTTCTTGGCTGTTCTCTCTAATTTTCCGTCTCTCAGTCTTTATTCTACTTTTGGGGAGATTTACTTCAATCTTTGACTAATTTTCTTTTTTTTTTTTAACTCAGCAGTGTATTTTACATTTCCAAGAGCTCTTTCTGGTTCTCTAATTGTTTCCTTTCCCTTGCATCCTGTTCTGGCTTAATAATTACATTCTCTTCTGGAATTTCAAAGTGATTTTACCCATGTTGTTTTTTTTTCAGAGTGCTACTTTGCTTTATGTGCTTGGGCCCTGCCACTCTGAGGTTGGCCCCTGCCTCAGGGACGTGGGCCCATGCTCAGCCCTCTGTGCTCTCTCAGACCCATTGGCCAGGTGTGATCCTGCCTGCCTTGGCAACTTTGCAAGTGTCACCCCGCTGTTGGGAGGGCTCTTTCCATCTCTCCACTTAGTTGAGCTAATTTCCACTCATCCTTTGCCTTTCAACTCACTGGGTGCTTCATGGGACACCTCTGCGAACACCCTGGGTGGGGTCACACCCTGTCATGTGTCCCCATGGCTCTCTTTATAGCACTTGGCACAATTCTAACTGAATCTTGTTATGGTGATATAACACATGTCCCCTTTCCCCACCCTCACCTCTTGGAGGGACTCCCCCATGAGAGCAGGGTCCAGTCCACCTTGGTCACTGCTGTACCCTGGGGCCTGGCGCTGAGCTGGTGCTTGGATCGGGGTCCTGTTACTGCTCTAATCAGTCACCCTAAACTTAGTGGTACACATATTTATCATCCTAAAGCTCTGGAATCTGGAAGCTTCTTTAGGCTAAAATCAAGGTATGGCAGGGCTAGTTTTTTCTGGAGGCTCTAGGGGTGAACTTGTTCCTTGCCTTTCCCCGCTTTCTAGAGGCCACCTCCTCACAAGACTCATTTGCAGGCCACCTCCTGATGACTTCTAATACAATCTGAGCCCACCCAGCCAGGCCCCATATGTCCCACTGTCTCTGACAACCACAGCAATGATTTAGGACACGCAGCCCCACTCAGAACATTTCCAGGGGCTCTGTGCAGCCAATGTGAAGATCCGACGGGCATGACACTCTCCCACCCACCGCCAGCCCTCGGCCACCTTTCCACCCTCTTCTTCACTGAGCCCCTACCCTGCACAGGAGACTTGGCACTTGCTGTGCCCCCTGTCTCTAGAGGCACACAGCTGAGGAGCAAGGAAGCAGCACCCACCCAGCTTGGGAGTCACTCCCGAGACCAGCGAGGGATCTCCCCACACTTAGCTCCCTCCTGGTCCCCAGGGGTAGGAGCAGAGTGGACAGGGATAGTCAGACCGGGCTTTAGATTAGATCTGATGTCCTCAGAGAAACACGAGGGGCCAGGCCTTGGCAGAAGGACAGAGATTATAGACCCCTGGTTGGGGGGACCCTGAGGCAGAGCCAGAGGCACACAGAGGACTTTGAATAAACACAACCATCAGTGTCAGCCAAGGAAAGCTTGGCAATGGCCAGGTGGCCTCACCAAAGAGGAGATAGTGGAAATGCTGACGGGGTAAGGATGAGGGAAGCCATCCCATGTTCTGGAACCTTGTGCCACTAAAGCCACACCAGAGCCCTTGAGCTGTCAGCAGATCGTGAGGTTGTACCCTGCCAAGATCCCTTCTCTGCCAGTGCAGCGGCGGTAAATAAGAGAGCATTAGAAATGACACGGCAGTTACCTCTGTTCCTAATCTTGGCAAGAACTGATGATGGACAAGTAGGCTTCAGTAAAGATCCCTGGTGGAAACAGCAAAAAGACGTCTCCAGAGCAGGGTGAAGATGTGGAATGGTGGGTGGAGGGAGTCCAGGAGCCTCCCCGAGAACATGCATGGCCAGAGAGAGAAAAGCAAGGGAGTGGACAGAGCCAGGGACATGAAGGAGGCAGCTTCTAGAAACTTCAGGAGAAATTTCCTAGAATGAGAGAAGCGAGGGAGGGAGGTATGCAAATCCAGGCATCAAGAAGAGACCATTTCCCCAGACATGAGGGTAGGACAAGGGTCTCCAAACTTCGAGGGCTCAGAAGGCTGTGCAGGCAAAAATTAAGAAAACCAACAAGTCAAGAAATCCACAATATTATTGGCCACTCTAGCAGCTCTCACAGAGACCAGCATGTTGCAGTGGGGAACACAAGTGAGCTCAGCGAACATGCAGGTAGAAAACAGAATGACTCTGCTAGCAACTCCACTCAGCAGGAAACCCGCATGTGGCTGCCACGTGTGCAGGAGAAGGCCGCAGAAATGAACGTGCTAGGCTCCACAGGAAAATTCAGCAAATTCCAAAAAGTCCATGCCTTAGAATACAATTGGAAATTAGTAACAAAAAGCAACAAAACTGATATACCTGGAAGTTCACAAAGTACACGTCTAAATAACTTTTTGAGTAAAGAGAAAATAGAATGAAAATCAAGTCTGTCTTGGGATGGATTTACGAAGAGATTATCATACTGTGCTAAAGGCTGGAGGATGCTGCCAAAGGTGTACTCAGAGAAATATTTATAGCAGTTTTGGCAAATTGAAGATTTTCTAAATCTGCTAAGCTTTCAATGTAGAGAGGAACACCAAGGTCACCAAAAAGAAAGAATAAGAAAGGAATCAGTAACGATAAAGGAGGACATTAGTAAGAGACAACTACTTGATGAAAATGGAATTAATCAATAAAACCAAATGCTGTATTATTTGGAGAGCCAATAAAATAAACTTTAAGCAAATAAAATAGCCAAGAATTAGGAGTGAAGGGGGCTCAATGACCCTAGCTGCAGAGGGGCCTGAGAAATTATTAGTGACAACGACACACACTTTCACGTCAGTAAAACTGAAAACCTGATGTGATGGATGAGTTGTAAGGAAAATATTACCAAAAGTTGCTATACAGTAGAAAATCCCAATAAATTGAAATGACAGCCATCTGCCCTCCACTAGAAGGTTCTCCGCCAAGTTTTTTTTTTTTTTTAAGGGGGGGCGTAATTTCTTATAACGTCTTCAAAAAGCAGTTAACGTCCATCTTATACAGTGTATTCCCAGGCACGAGAAAAAGTGGAGAGTCTCTCAGCTCATCTTATGAGATAAAAACCAGACATCAAAACTGGGTAAGGAAACACAAGAAAATTCTAGGCCCACACCAGGAATGATTGCAGATGCCAAGATCCTAAAAAATACATTTGAAGACGGAAGTGAGCAGCATGACTGAGTCAAGGTCACAAAGGGCTCATCCTCAGGAGTGCAGGGAAGGTCTGATGGGGACAGGTGCCAGGCTTATGGCCCCCGGCACTTGGGCCCTTTTGTCTGCAGTGTGTTTTCAACTGGACTTCACTCTCACTTGTGGGTGGGCCAGAGTGGAGTCGCTCATTCTCAAGTTCTCAGCTGCCAGGGAGAGTGGGCTGGGCCTAACCCCAGCCTTGCTTCCCCTTACTTAGCCTCTGGTTTGCCTCTCTCCACACCCCAGGATGTGGCCAGGCACACAGTAGGTGCTTAGTATCATCACAAAGCTATCATTCTTGTTTTTCGCTTCCTTGGCCATAGCTTGTCCTCTCCAAAGGGCCACAGCCCTTAGGTGGTGGAACTGCGGCCCATCTAGCCTCCCCTGATGGTTAGAGCCTGGTGTGCAGGGTGCCTGCAAAGTACTTGTTGAATGGTTGAATGACAACAAGGCAAGGATGCCCCTGGGTCCTGCAGGGCTGTGTCTCCCTGGGGGAGTGTCTGATTGGTCTTTTCAAAGCGGCTAGAGAGGCCTAATCCTTCTAGGCTGGAGCTAGGAGCAGGTGGAGAGGGTCCACAGGGCTGGGTAACTGGTGTGTATGACTGGGCCTCTCATGCCACCTGCTTTCCGAGTGGCAAGTGGTCCCCACATCTGATGTGACTGCCGGGCCTGGGGTGGTGGGGAGAGTGGCAAAGCCAGGCTGTCTCCCCAGCAGTTGTGGGGACAGCTGTTGAGGAGGGCTGGGTGGGGGCCATGGTGGCAGCTGAGAACAGGGCCTGTCCAGGCAGGGGAAGGGTTTGGGGATGGGGGCTCTGGGCAGTTGGCTCTGAGAACCTGACAGGTGGGTAGGGGTTTGGGGCCCCACAACTGGAGATGGGGGTCACATTCCAGGCTGCAGCTCCCGCTCTGAACTGTGTGCATGTGTATGTGTGTGTTTGGGCATAAGGCATCCAGATAAGGTGCCAGACAAGGACAATGGGGGCACTTTCTGGGCCCCTCACCCAGGGTAGCCAAGCCCTGTGCTAGCTCCTAGCATTTGGCGCAGATGTACCAGTACCATTGGCCCCGGTTTTTCCCTGACCAAGGCTTCTTGGAGGTTTTCTGAGGACTTCGGGCTGTCCTGGGCTGCACACCTGAGATGAGTCGGCAGGACTGTGGGGTGCACGTGCCAGGGCTCAGCATGTGGCTATACAGTGCCCTGAAAGGGAAGCTGGGAACCTATGGGTGGCACAAGGGCACAGGGCACCATTCCTAGGGCCACCTGGCACAGAGAGGAAGAAGTATGCAGGCCCTTCTCCAGGGCTGGGAAATCGGTGTGGCTGAGGAAGGGGTTCAGGGCATATGGCTGCACTTGGGGAGCTGGGAGACTCTGGGTTTTGGCAGCACGGAACTCAGTGGCAGAGGGAGTGGCCGCAAGACATTTAGACATCTTCCTACTTGCTTCCCGGGAGGATGGGTCTTGGTGCTGATTCTTGCAGAGTAAAAGAAAGAAAGGTGTGTGGACAGCAGTAGCATGGGAGCCGCTGGGTTAAACCAAGTCAGGTTCTTCCTCCTCAGGCCTTCTGGGGACTTTAAAATGGGAGTGTGTGACTGTGTGCCGTGTGGCTGCTGACTGGGCTGCTGACTGGCGGTGCACATGAGGGGTTTCTAAAAGTGTCTGATCCTCACAGGATTCGAGTTGCATCCCAAGGACTCCGTGCTTCTTCAAGTCTAATGTTCTACCTTTGCCATGAGGGAAGCAGGCAGGCCATGACTGGGGCCCATGTGGGAAGGGGCCCTGATTGGGTTTGTGCCAGGGAGGTTCCCTCGGGCTTTGTGGAGCTGAGACAGCCTTCCAGTGAATGCCCAAGGCTCTACCCAGTGCCAGGAGCCCCACCAGCCTCTGCGCTTCTCTGGCTGAGCATCACTGCCAAGCCCACTGACAGTGGCTGTCTCCAGTGCCAGGAGCCCACAACGGGGAAACTGCCCTTCTGTAGCGGGTGGTGCTCAGGGAGGCCATGGGGCTCAGCTCAGGACCTGAAACACCCCTGGGCCCTCCCCTGCCTGCCAGTCGGGTGCTGATCGGGTGTTAGCTTTGTTCTATCAATGTTGCAGGCTGGGGAGCTGGGGGCACTGACATGACCCTCATCCAGGGTGCAACAGGGGTTCAAGGTAGTGCTCAGAAACTGGCTGAAGTCATGGAAAGGGCCGTCGTGGGTTCTGTCCAATGTAGTTAAAAACATTTGACTGTGACCACAAAAATGCTGGCATCTGGGCCTGCTGCAAAAACATTTTCATGTCAAATACAAACGTACTGGTGCTGTGAGGAGCTTGTGCCATTAACTCTTGGAGGATGTGTGTGCAGAGCCAGGCTATGGAGCTGTGTCAGGCGTGGGGCTGGAGCCTCAGGCCTCTGTCAAAGGCATAGGGACACTCACTAGAGGCAGGGTGGCTTGCAGCAGACTCCCAGACAATCAGGATTGCGGCAGGGCTTGGGTTCCCTGTGACCTGCTTCCTGACCTTGGGTCTGAGGAGACCAAGGTCTTAGAGGGCTGTCTACAGGAGGGGGGCCCCGACACCTCCCTGGGTTGGGCCACAGCTCACAGGCACAAGATATTTGGTCAGGGAGCCCTGCCCAGTGGTCAGGTGCAGGAGATGGTCGTGGGGCAAGTACAAGAGACCCTGCCCTCTCAGAGAGGGTGTCTTGGGTTGGGGCAAGTGACTGCACACAAGGAAAGAAGCCAAGTGTACGTGGGGGCTAGGACTCAGGGAGGGGCTCCCACGGGGGTGGTGGGACTGCTGGAACATTCCAGGTATAGCAAATTACTTGATGAAACATCACGGCCGCCTGTTGAATCAAGGGGTTCCACTGTGCCACTTTGGCTGCTGCCAGCTCCTGGTCACGGTGTGGCTTTACTATGGCATGGGTGCCAGCCCCCGCTAGGGGTAGATAGTCTGAGTTTCACATGTTCCCCTCCCTGGGGCCTTGCCAGTCCAGGACAAATGCCGTCTTACCCCCAATGGCCCATTTTTCCCAAAAGGCTACAGAAGTACTCCCCAGTGTGTGGGAGAGCCCCCGTCTGCTCACACTGTCACCAGCACTGAGCTTTATTCCACTTTTTAATTTTGGCCCTCCTGCCTTTGGAGTCCCCTAGCACGATGACACCTTATAGCCTTCACCGCCTGCTTGTCTGTGGCTCAGCTGTGTGGGAGCTCTGTGCACTGTGGCTGGTAACCTTTCAACATGACGCATGCTCCAGCCAGCTTCCCAGAACAGGGCAGAGGTCCCTGGTTCCCATCCTCTTTCTTGGGTGCTTGTGGGCCTCCCAAACCCAGGCCACCAGCTGTCCTCATGCATCTCCGAGAGCCTTAGCCTAGGGACTCTGTGCACATTTGGGCTCCCCGGCGCCTGGGGCCTGCCTGCCAGGGAACACATCCAGTTGGCCTGGTCCTCCAAGTCCCCCATTGCCACGCCCCGACAGGTGTGTGGTGACTCAGCGGCATTTAATTTTTCGGCATAGGCAGCTGTCTGGAGACAGCTTGGAGACCCCGAGCAGCCTGCCCCAGACTGAGGGTGGGGCCTCAGGATCGGGCAGGAAGGGGGGCCCCTCCCCAGGTCCTCTGCTCTGTTCTCTTCTTCCCCCGTGCTGCAGCAGCAGTCACAGCACCTCCCACCCCACCACTCTGCTTCACAAGGTGGGGACAGCCTGGGGGGATAACAGTGCCCCCCCGTGACTCTACCATCAGGGGTCTTGGGCACCCTGTCTTTGGGGGTTGGCAAGTGCAATAGGACACCCTATCCCTAGTCTTAAAGGCCCTGGAAGGGGGTCTGGGGATGGTGGTCTTGAGCTGCTACCATGCATCCGTGGGAGCCAGGAGAGGGGCCTCGAAATCAGAACCATGCTGTGGCCCTCAGCATGCCTCCTCAGCATCCACAGGTGGCCATGAGGTCCTGGAGCCTAGGGTCCAGCGGACACTCTGATGTAGTAGCCGTGAGCCCCATGTGGGCCTCTAGGGAAGGAGTATGGGGGTTGCAGTGGCACCGACCCCTCTAGGCTCCTGAGTGGCCTTTTGGCTAGGGCTCTGGAGACTGACAGCCTTCTAGGGACAAGCTGTAACCTCGCTCTGGGCTTGGGCCCCATGCTAACCTGAGCATCTGGGTAAAGTGGGGGAGGGGTTAGTACTGACCACATGGGGCTGCTGAGAGCATGGAGGCACCTGGTGCAGGCAGGGCCTGGCACATCAGAGGCACAGGGATGATGGTTGTATGACAACCCCTCCTCCACAGTCCATGAGGCTGAGGTGGGGAGCACCAGGTGTGCAGAGAGCTGGCCATAGAGGGGAGTGGTGCTGGGCCAGAGCACGGGACCAGGCTGACCAGGAAGTGGGGAGAGACTCAGGTTCCACAGCACCTTCTCACAAGCAGGGAAGGGTCCAGAGGGGAAATGGTGCAAGCCCTAGGCCTTGGCAGGATAGTAGAGTGGTGTGCCCAGCACCCAGGGCAGCTGGAGCAGGAGTGCTTAGGGCTTACACATTCCCAATGAAGGAATCCCTCTGTCTACTTCCAGGCTTACTTGCTCACTCCCTCCTGCCCTGGCTTCCACATATCCATCCACCCTCCCTGCTTCCTCTCCTTCCTTCAGCTACCTGCCCATCTACCCCCTTGCTACCCATCTACCATCTCCTCCTATCTACTCACCTACTTATCCTTCCATCCATCCATTATCCATCTCTTTATCCAGACTTATCTCTGTTTCTTCATCCACCCATCTCTCCATTCATCCATCTATCCATCTATCCCTTTATCCCTTCACTCATCTCTCTATCTATCCACTTGTGCCTCCCTTTCTTGAAATCCGCGGTCCAGCCCCACCCATCATCTGTCCGTCCATCATCCCTCCCTCCATCTTCCCATCTCTTTATCTAACCCCCCTTCTATTTTCCCATGCATTTGCCTCTTCATTCATCCATCCAACCATCTTTCTGTCCACCCATGCAACCACGCGTCCGTTTCATCTAACCCCTCCCCAGCCCACATCCATCCATCTCTTCATCTCATTGACTCTCATTCACGCCCCACCCCCAGGCCCGGGTGCCTGCCTTCATTTTTTCCACAAGCAGTTAGCAGCTGCCTCCTGTGTATCTTGCAGCAACAACGAGAAGATCAAAAGGCACTGATGACGCAGCCGCTGGCCTCTGGAGTGACAGCCTGCCACCAACTAAAAATAGACCAGGACCAACCAAGATGCTGGTCCTCCCTCTGTTCCTTCTCTCATCCTTTGAGCCCCTGCTTCCTCGACAGGGGACACACTCCATGTGGCTGAACAGTTCTAGATCAAAGAAGTAGTCATGGGATGGATTGGGGTGAAGTCATGGCTTGGGTTGAGGATGGGGGGTAAGTCGGGATGATGTGTCTGGGGGGAGGAGCATTTGCTAAGTGAGCCAGTGCTTCAGGAGAGGACAAGGAGGCACCTGGTCTCAGCCCCACTGAGTCCCCCGAACAGAGATGCACCAGGACATGGTGCAGCTGGCTACAGTCAGGATCCTGGGCAGCAGGGCCTTGAGGTGGGCCCTGTGCATTTAAGGGCTTGCTGGCATCCCAGGGCATTACTGACCCCCCAAGGCAGCCCTGGCACTTTGGGGCTGCGATGAAAAGCCTCCTGCTTGCTGCCCGTCCCCTTGCTTTGACAGGTGGCTCCACAGTGCTGAGAGGAGGACAAGGGCTTGTAGTTTCCCAGGCACTTGCTCTAGGCTGGGCTCTCTTCTGGGCACTGTCCCCCCAAGGGCTGGCCCTGCCTTCTCCGAGTATCCATTCCAGTGGGAGGGCCAGGCCTTGGTGGACAGGCACAGGCATAGGGTAGGAAAGTGATGAGGGATTGCAGTGCAGAGGCTGCGAGGGGACAGGGAAGCTGACAGGGAAGGGCAAGCACAGACAAGCATCCCCGGTGTGGCCTGAGGCCAGCCACGGCGCGATGCCGGCACAGAGGACTTGAGGCCCGGGCAGAGTAGGGGCTAGAGGAAGGTGACAGGGTGGAGGCAGGCACAGGCTGTGGGGGAGCGGGGTGTGTAGGCCGTGGAAGGGGGCCTGGATTGCATCCTGGGGAAGAGGCAGGCCACTGGGGGCTTGAGCGGGGAGTGCTGGGGTCTGGTTTATGTTTAAAGCCCCTCTGGCTGCTGCTCGGAGACAGGAATGTGGGGGCAGAGAAAGCCAGGGCTCCCCTTGTGATGGGCTGGCCCTCGGCTTTGGGAAGGAAGTTGCCTTCGTGCGTGCTGTCCCCGTCCGCCACAGATGCCCTTTTGGCTCTGGCAGAGGCTGCAGTGGGAAGAGCAGGGCCCACAGAGCTGGCAGGCTGTGACTCAAATGTGTCCCCGTCACTTTTGACCTGCATGTGTGTAGTCAGGGTGGGCTGGGCATGGTCACTGGAGGGGAGGAGGCAGGAGGGACTTCCAGGGCTCTGGGGCTCTTCAGGTGAGTCAGCCCTCCTCCCTCTTTGCTCAGACAGGTTTCAGGGGAACATTTCTGGTCCTTGAAACCGAAAATGTAGGAGGATCATATTACCAGGTGGGGTCAGTGGAGGGTCGGCACTATGTGGAGGTAGGTTGGGGGCAGAAGGCGACAGAGGGTTTGGGAAGAGGGTATCACAGTGGGAGGACGGAGTGACGGGGAGGCACAGGCATGGGGTGTAGGCCCAGGCTGTGGGGGATCATGGGATATGCCTGGCATGGGGCCTGAGTTACCACAGGGCCCTGAGGGGCCACCCAAACCTGCAGCCCTACGAACGGGCACACACTGCGAGGGGCTCCCCTGCCACCTACCCGGCAGGGACTCAAGAGCCACCATTTCCCCATTTTGCAGATAAGGAAATAGGGCTCAGAAAGCTTGAACTGCCTAAAGTCTGACCTCAGAGTGGAGTTGGGGCTTGATGCCCGAGTGGTGGAGTCTGAGCTCAGCCTACAGAGTTTGTGATGAGGCCTGAGTGTGGGGAGCACAGGGCCAAGGTAGAGCAACATTGTGTCCCTAGAGGATAAAAGTTGGGGTGCGGGTGCCCTGTCAGTGTCACAAGAGGAAGGTGCCTTGTTTGCCCCCTGGCCGAGAGGGATGAGAGGCCCTGGCCCAGTCACCCCAGGAACCCTGTAGATGCCTGAGTGACTCTTAGTGTAAGACAGTGAGATCTGGGGGATGCTTGTTACATGGCACAACTGACCACTTCTTAGGACCTTTCTTTCTATCACATCACAACAAGCACAGGGTTCTCAGGGATGAGGTTTCCTGTACCTCAGACCAGGACACAGGGGGAGCTGCTGACCCACTGCCCACTCCCATAGCCACCTCATCGGACAGGGCCCCGCTCATGTGCAGAGAGATCCATCTAAACCCCAGCTAACAGCACCAGACGCCAATGCCAGAGAAGGCCTGGTGGCCACGTGACAGCTGTCAGCTGAGGGGGAAGTTCCATCTGGTCTGCTTCGTCCAGAACCCTGCTTGCCCACCAGGACACAGGCAGCTGGCCATGGAGTGCATGAGCCCGGGGGCAGGGAGGGGACTGCTTTGCCCCTCTGGCCCTCAAAGCAGCCCTGCAGGTGGTGTTGACACACCCATCCAGGAGATGGGAAAACTGAGGCTCAGGGAGGTCAGACAATTGGTGCCTCCAGGGAGCTTCTTTCTGTTTCCACGTGTGCATGGGGTGAGTGGGGGGAAGAGCAACACACAGGTCCCCTTAGTTTCTGGGAGGACACTAGCATCTGCATGACTCCCGGAATCACAGGCCACCGAAGGGAGACGTGGATCCCTGAGCTTGCCTGGTGGCTCCTCACTCTGTCCTTGCTGCCTCAGATGTCTAGGACCAGATGCCCAGACAGGGCTCAAGTGCAAAGAGTTGATCTAGGAGGCGAGGAAGGGGAAGTGGAGGGAGTGGCATACCCAGGGCACTGAGGTCACCCCCCTGGGGATCCCTGGGGACTGTGATTCTCCTGCCACCTCTCTTGGGCTTGCCGTGTGGCTGATGGTTACTTCCAGTTCTCTCTGGTGCCATGGCTTGTCCTGTATGCAGATGGCTGTGGCTGATGTGTACAGTGTGAAAGCTACGGCCACTGACCTGTTGTACAGAAACTGTGGCCCCTGGTGGGGCTTTAACTTGGGCCCCATTATGAGTCCACACTCTGATCTCCATTGGATAAAGACACAGACTGGCAGAGTAGCCCACGCCATGGAGCTCAGGAAACCGTGGAAGGACCATTTCTGGGACCAAGGCTGCCTGGTTGGGGCTTTTGCTGGGCTCTCCTCCTACCTGGCCTCTGCCCTCCAGCTCCCAGGAAGTCCTCCCGACAGTGGTCTGCTAATCCTCCTGGCCTTACAGCCACCTGGGACAGCTCTTTTGTGGTACCAAGAGAGCAGGAGTGGACCCAGGGCTGAGTGTGGGGTCCTCATCCTGTCCCTCTGCCATGCCAAAGTGCCCTGCTCAGTGGGGCTCCCAGTCACCAGTCCTGTGCCTCCAGACAAGCTCTCAGAAGCAGCAGCCTCAGTCCCATGAGGTTTGGGGACCCTCAGTATAAACAGGCAGCTCCCCAATCCCCGTCGACATATCCTAATGCCAGTTAGCCTGCCCATGCACAGGCCCCAAGCAAACACTCAGGACATGAACGAGAGCGAGGCCAGGCTGATGGAACAGAAATGGAAGACCCAGGAGCTGGGGCGATCCTGATATGCGAGATCTTCCTTGATAAAATCCAGGGGTTTGAATTTTCATTGGGAAATTCAGACACCCAAGGAGGCCAGAATGTACACACTAAAAACTTCCAGGAACAAAAAGGAAAGACCCATTACAAAGATACAAGAAGCAAGCCCTAGACTTCTTAAAAACAAGGCCGATTCTAGAAGAGCAGGGGTGGGTCTTCAACATTCTGAAGGAAGATTACTTTTCACCAGTTGGAAATTCTATACCCAGTTAAACCATAAGTAGGACACGGTGGGTGAATTGAGATGTTTCTACCGTGTGGGAGCTCCGAATGCTTACCTCCCTCATGTCTGTTAGGAAGGCACTTGGGGTTTCTTCAGAAAACCGAAACAGACAACAGGAAGGCACGGGCTCTAGGGCACAGTAATCCAAGCCAGGACAGCCGTGAAGATGAGTTCCAGAATGACTAGAGGCAGGAGCCTCAGGGGACACCACCTCGACTACAGCAGGCGGGGGGAGGGCTGTGGACAGCAGGGCAGCTGCCCGGAAACCTGGGCACCTGGGCAAAGTGCTAGAGAGGACAGGCAAGGGAGGGCAGTGGGCAGTGGGCAAGAACCACTGGACCTTCCAGAATCAGTTACCTGAGGAAGAAATTCCCCCAAGCAGGACATTACCCCAAATCAAAGTGAAGAAGGAGGAAGAGACACCTTGGGGGCAGGACCACAGAAGGTTTGACGCAGTGCCTCAGAACCACAAATGTCACCAACTTGGAGCAGTGTCACTGTAACTCCAGTCATGTAACGACCACGCATGGGGGCAGAAGACCACACAAACCCACAATGACTCCAACTTCCCACATTTGATATAGTTTTTTCCTATAACCTAAAAGTGATATTTCAAAAGGAATTTCTCTTTTGGTGAAGACAAAATATTCAAGATTTTTTCTCATTTTGCTTTGGCTTTCTTCTAAGAAAAATGTCAATTTAAAAGTCACAGGTGTATACCATGGAATATTATGCATCCTTAAAGAAAGATGGTGACTTTTCCTCTTTCATACTTACATGGATGGAGCTGGAACACATCCTCCTTAGCAAAGTATCTCAAGAATGGGAGAAAAAGTATCCAATGTATACAGCCCTATTATGAAGCAAATTTATATCTTTCATGTGAAGGCTAAAACCCAATTATATAGCACAAGAATACAGGAAAGGGGAAAGGGAGAGGAGGGGGGAGGATGGGTAGAGGGAGGGCAATTGGTGGGATCACACCTACGGTGCATCTTAGCAGGGT
>CAUYON010083339.1:0-10275 GCA_963573935.1 Arctocebus calabarensis
CCTCCAAACAACAACGGCGGCTGCAACGAAAAAATGGCCGGGCGTTGTGGCAGGTGCCTGTGGTCCCAGCTACTCGGGAGGCGGAGGCAGGAGACTCTTTTGAGCCCAGTAATTGGAGGTTGCTGTGAGCTGTGATGCCACGGCACTCTGTCCAGGGTGACAGCTTGAGGCTCTGTCTCAAAATAAAATAAAATAAAATAAAAAATAAAAATAGAAAAACCAGCCAGAGGTGGTGGTGCATGCCTATAGTCCCAGCTACTCTGGAGGCTGAGACAAGAGGATCATTTGAGCCCAAGAGTTTGGGATTTCTGTGAGCTGTGATGACACCACAGCACTCTACCCAGGACAAAGGAGTGAGACTCTTCAAAAAATAAAAATCAAACCACTCTTCCTCACCTCTACTGCTGTCCCCTTAGTGCAAGACATCACCAGTGCTTGCCTGGGTTATTACAATAGCGTTCTAACTGACCTCCTGATCCATTCCTCTTCTCATAAGGCCTTTGGCTCCTATTTCTTTCAGAGTAAAAGTCCAAGTTCTGACTATGGCCTATGAGGCCCTCAATGTTTTGCTTGCTCCTGTTTTGATCTCCTCTCTTACTAGTCATTGGCTCTCTCATTCCATTCAAACCACTCTGATCTTCTTGCTGTTTCTCAAACAGGTCAGGCACGCTCCTACCTCCAGGCTTTTTCAGAATCTTGTTCCTTTTCTTTGAATGGCTTTTCCTCTGACTTTCCGTGACTAACTCATCACACTTTCCATACCTTTGCTTAAAGTTCCTTTTTTCAGTGATTCAACCATCTTTAAAAATTGCAAGCTCCAATTCTTGGTTCTCCATAATCTGATGTAATTTTTCACCCCCGTTTATTACCTTTGAACATACAATATCATATTTATCGTGTTTTGTCTCTTTTCCTGTGAGCATATATACTCTTAAGATCTTATGTTCCCTGAACATTTAGAACGATACTTGGTATACTGTATATACTCAATAAATATACTATTATGTAACTCAGTAAGTTGACAATTTATGATTCATATCTTAGTGGAGGACAGAGAAAACCTTGTATGTCTTCTTCCCACAGATGCTTATAAGCAATCAGGGAGTTAGAAAACAGATGTACATTATTTTTTTTAATCATAAGAGAATATGTAACAATAAGAAGGTTAGCCAGGAGTCTTTTGGTTCCTAGTAATGGAAATACTTCCAAGTTAGCTTTATTTAAAAAGGGGAGAGGATTTACCTGTTAACAAAACTGAACAGCACAGAAGTAAACCTAACTCCAGGCATGCTGGATGGAGGGGCCTTACGGTTGTCTTCAGAACTTACTGATTTCTCCCTTCATCTCTCAGCTCTGCTTTCCTGTAAAATAGTGTTGGTCACAGGGAGGTGTTCTCCCTGGGTTAGCCCTAGAGGCTTTATTCTCAGATTCTCACAGTTGACGGGCAGCCCACAATTCACCCTGGCCTGGTGTGGGTTACATGCTGGGCAAGGAAATGTTCTCATTTCTCTGACCCGGGCCACAGGCCATTTGGTCAGCCCCTAAGCCACTTGTGCTGAGAGTGGGAGAATGAAAAGATAAAATTAATTACAGAATTGAACCAAATCTATTTGTGCAGACATACTGATATTAGAAGTATAGCACTCTGACCCCTAGTGGTTAGATTATACGCAGAAAATGTCAGCATTAGTCCAACGATGACAGGAGGGTAATTAATTTCACATCATGTTTTTATATGATTTTTTTAAAACTTAAAATTCTTCAGGCTGATATATGATCTTTTATCAGTTTATTTAAAAACATCAGCATTCTTTGTGTTTATTCTCTACATTGAAGCATTCACTCATTTTGGGCAAATTTTCCCTTCAACTAGATCTTGAATTTTTTCTTTTTTCCCTGTATCTCCCTGTCACTATCTTTCTTCTTATGTTCATATAACACCTGAACAATCTTTTTTAAAAACTGTGTTAGTTGTATGGTATCCAGCTGGCGGACTTCATTCTCATACCTAATTGATTAGACACAATCAAAATCTTTGCATCTAGCATTGAATTACATGTGTTTCTGACTCTTGTTGCTTAAAAAATTAGCATTGGATTTTTGTTGAAAGCCATAGAAAGCTTATATAAATAATATATTTGTCTGACGTATTGTGACCTGTTGAATTTTAAAAATTAAGAATACTTATTATTGATACTTTTCCAATTTCATATAACAGATATGTTCCTTTAAATTTCATTCTACTAAATTTAAAATTTATCTAATCTTCTACATAGGAAATTTTATGTATACTATAGCTCATTGCAGCCTCAAAGTCCTGGGCTCATGTGATCCTTCTGCTTCAGGTTCCTGAATAGTTCAGACCATAGGAGCATGCTGCCATGCCTGGCCAATTTCTTGGATAATTCAAGAATTTGTTTTGTAGAGGTGGAGTCTTGCTATGTTGCCCAGCTGATCTTGAACTCCTGGTCCCAAGTGATCCTCTTACTTTGGCCTCCTTAGTAACTGGGACTATAGGCACAAGCCACCACACCTGCTTTATTATTATTTTTAACCATAACTGTAATCCTAGCTCTAACCAACCTGCTCTATTTTGGAGTAAATAATATATTAAAATAGTACAATAATAAAAGGTAAAACATGATATACAGGGAAAAGTAAATCTCCCCTGAGCTACTCAGTTCCCAGAGACAACATCATTACCCTATTACCCAGTCTCCGTTCCCAGAGACAACATTATCTGTTACTTACATATCCCACCAAAGGTAGTATATACATTTACTCCAGCAGCTATATACAATGCTGTATACACTATCCTGCAAGTTGCTTTTTCTACTTAAGAATATTGCATGGATAAAACACTAAAAGCAAACATCTCTTTCAATAGCTGTACAGACACTACAAATATATTTAACCAATTCCTTATTGAGGAGCCAGAGAGAGTTCCCAGTATTTTGCCATTACAAGCAGTGCTTCAAAAATACTCTGGAATATAGGTCATTATGTGTATTTCTGTAAGATAAATTCCTAAAAAGAGCTAAGATTACTGGTTTTTCAAACAATTTAGACCAAAGGGACCTAAAAAATAGATTTCACTGAGGAAATACCTGTGTTGGCTGCTTTAGACAAAAATTTGGAAATATCCTTGTATCTTCTTTTTAAAAAGCTCTCAATCACTAAGTCATGCTGATGTACCTCTCAATCTCTCTTCAAATCTGTCCTCCCATCCCATTCCTCACAACCATCAGTTTAAACTTTCGCTATTCTTTCATGACTGTAGTATTGTCCTCAATCCACTCTCCTGAGAGAATAATCTACTCAGACCCTTTTATGCTGCCCAAAGATGATATTCAGGTTTAAGCCTAATGTCCTTGTTTCAGCATAGGAACTTCCTGTAGTCCTCTACCATTATCAGGTTCATTCTTTGTCTTTATACTGTAAAAGATCATGTGTGGATGTTTTCATTTGTTCTCACTATCTCCCTAGCTAGAATGCTTTCATTTCCCCCCCTTACTTCACCTTTAAATCCCTGGGTGTTAATCTTCCATACTAGTCATTGCTCTTTACTGAAATGCTTTCCTTGAAGTAGCCTGAATTTTCAGGAGGTACTAGTCTTTCCTTTCTTTTCAGCTTCAGCATCTTGCATAGTGCTTCTGCTGATGAGATGCATGATCAGTAAAATTTTCTCAATGGAGCGAGTCATTCATTTATTCAATGTATGTTTATTGAGAGGCTATTTGGTGCAAGGATATGTTCTAGACAGTGTGATTACATGTATAATCAAGAAGTAGGGCCTACTTTCCGTTTAGTGAAAGAGATAGAACAACATAAACACACACTTCTAATTCAGGGTTAGAACTGCAGTGTCTCTCAGGTCACAGTTTAGAATATTTTAAGGATAAGGATAAACAGAGCAAGGGGTAGCATTTTGATTAGAGTAAACTGCACTCTGAGAGGCATTTGCCGAATAAGGTAATTGCTTCAAATCATGGTGAAACCCACAGTCAGACATAAAATACATGATTTCTGCCTCCTGTTCATGGCCTGTTGCCTTCACTTTTCAAAGTGAAGATATTCTGGTAAACAGATGGTCAAATGTGGTTCTTGGGTAATGAATAATAAAGTGAGATAACATATGTAAAACTAAGCATTCCAAAACAAAAAACCAGAACCTTCCTGATGCTAACAGATCTTTATTACCGGAAAGTTTAATCTACCAACTGTTTTAATTGTATCTTTTTCTACCTTCTCTCCAACATGTTAACAAAGCCTCTTTTCAGGAAAGGTTGCAGAAGCTAGTAAAATGTAGGGAAAAGAGCAGTTTGTTTGGGAGTCAGAATCAGATTCAGCTCAGGGAGCAGTCACTACTAGTAATTTATGGTAAGTACTTAAATTCCCAGTTTTCTCTTTTGTAAACTGGGAATAATAATAGTAAATAAATTGTGAGATGTTTATGGTAAAGTGCCTGAAGCATAATAAGAACTCAGCAGAAGTTACCTATCATGCAATTCTAAGAACCCCAAAACTGCGGGGTGTTATTTTCGCCCTGGCAATTAAAGGAACTTGCAGTCTATTCACTACTAAATTAGGTTAAACCAGAACTTGGCACTTTCCGCAGTGATGAAATTTGATCTCTCCCGGCCACCGTCGCTGAGCATGCGTAAATAAACGTGGCGGGACGTATGTGTCATGGCGCGCTCCATCTAAAGTCTCTGCAGTTTCCGCAAAGTGGCGCGTTCTCTCCCTTTGGACTGTTATTTATTTTCCGACTGCTGGGTAAGGGTGGCGGATGGATCAGTGTGGGCCAGAGTGTGGCGAGAGCTCCTTTTATGGCGAAGCATTGCTTAGAGAGTTTCAGCTTTCTTGGGCTTTTTGCTCATTTGTTTCGCAGTTAAAAGGGGACTTGTCAGATGGGTAGGGGATTGGGAGGCAGATTGGGCTGCCAGATTGAGGACAGCGTTGTCGGCCTAAGGTGCTGCCTGGTGGGTAGGAGGATTTAAGGCATCGCATTCCTTATTGTGAGCTTTAACTTCATTTTTTCTATCATTTTCTGTGTTAATTTGTGGCCATGACAGGGTTTTCTCAGTTTTTTTAGCTTTCACAGAGCAGCGTCTTAACAAGAGTTGAAACTGAAGCTGGCCAGAGCAGCAGGTGTCTTGCTTTTTCACTTTTCTTTCTTCTTTTCTCATAAAACCTTTCTTTAAATCTCGGAACGATGTCTTTCTGTTGGAAGGTGACGTGGATACCTACCTCGCTGGCTTATTCCTGTTTCGTAGTTGTTGGGTACTCGTACTGTGTAGACAGTCTTGGCAAATGGTCGCCACACCTGTCTCAGTCAGTAAGAAGTTACAAGTATTGTAGAACGTCATTAACCTTGTTCATAAAGCAGTCTTTTATGGAGTCTTCCTTTAGGTAGTCTTAAAGAGGCTTTGCAGTGTTTTGGTGAGCTTGTTGGATACTTGAAATTTTCCTAATTAGTTTTTGTTTCCCAGACTTATAATTTCAAGAGGACTTTAGACTAATTGCAGGTAATCAAAGTAGTGTTTTATTTTAAACCATGTATGTTTGAATGGCATGTTACACATGAGGTTATGCAGAAAGGTAGCCTAATTTCTTAGCCATTTGTCAACATCATTTCGTGGAAACATTGTGATTTCCATCCACTACTTACAAAACAGACATTTTTTGTTTATTTTTATTAACCTTTCATTTTCATTCAGCACTCCTGACCATGTCCACCTACTTGACATGCCTTTTCCCCTTGCCTTTATTGGCACGCTGATTTTTTTTTTCCCCCTCTGGTGGTCTCTGCTTGGTTTCCGTTATAGGCTGGTTCTCTTTTACTTGGTACTTAAATTTGGAGTTGGTTGGTCCTGTACTCTTTCCTCTGTTCTCTTCTTCCTTCCCTCTGGGTGATTTCATCCACATGCCTGTCAACAGTTATTTGTCTTTCTTATTCTAGCCATTCCAGTGGGATGAGGTGTTATATTATTGTGCTTTTTTTCCCCTTTCCCCAATGGCTAATGATGTTGACATCTCTTTTTGAGTTTATCAGCTATCTATATATCTTTTTGGGACACATGTCTATTCAGATCTTTTGCTTACACTTTAAAATGGATTGTTTTTTTATTGTTGAATTGTAGAGGTCCTTTATGTATTCAGATACCAGAGCCTTATCTGGTAATAGATTTGCCAATATTTTCTCCCCTTATGTGGGTTGTCTTTTCACTTTCTTGATGAGGCCCTTTGAAGTATAAAATGTTTAATTTTGATGAAATCTAATCTATTTTTTCTTTTGTTGTTTGCCCTTTGTTGTCTTCACTAAGAAACCCGTGCCTGCTGTAATGTCATGAAGGTTTACACCTATTTTTTTCTAAGAGTTTCATAGTGTTAGCTCTTAAATTTAGGTCTATGATCCATTTGAATTAGTTTTTGTATATTATGTGAGATGAGGCTCGAGCTACACTCTTTGCATGTGGCTATCCAGTTGTCCCAGAACTATTTGTTGAAAAAGACTATTCTTTCCCCCAATATCCTTGTTAAAAATCAGCTGACCAGGTAATATATTTTTTGACATGGATTCTAGAAGGTTTTTATGAAAGAATAACTCCAGGACAGTGATTATCAAACTTTAATACATATTAAAATCACCTGTAGGGTTTGTTGAGCTTTACTGATTTAGGGTGGTGCCCCTTAGCTCAGTGGGTAGGGTGCTGGCCACATATACCAAGGCTAGTGGGTTTGAACCCGGCCTGGGACAGGTAAAACAACAGTGACTACTGCAACAACAACAACAAAAATAGCCAGGCCTTGTGGCAGGTGCCTGTAGTCCTAGCTACTTGGGAGGCTGAGGCAAGAGACTCAGTAAGTCCAAGAGTTTGAGGTTGCTGTGAGCTGTGATGCTACGGCACTCTACCGAGGGTGACAGCTTGAGACTATGTCTCAAGAAAAGAAAAATTATCTATCTATTCAGTATGTCTGGTGTGGTTCTCAGGATTTTCATTTTTGACAAATTCCCTGTGATGTGGGAATCATACTGTGAAAACTACTAACCTAGGACAATGGTTTGCAATTGTGACTCTATACCTGAGAATTACTGGAAGGTTTTTGGAAAATATTGATGTCCAGATTCTGTTCTCAGAGATTGAGTCAACTGGCCTGGGGCTTAGGTATTGATATCTCTTTTTGAAGTTTTCAAGAGTGTGTCAGGTTAATAGAATGGATGCTAAAGATTGAGAACCACTGCTGTAGGAGAAGTGGTCTTTTTTTGTTTTTGTGTTTTTTCTTTTTTTGAGTTAGAGTCTTGCTCTGTCGCTTGGGCTGAAGTACAGTGATGTCATCATAGCTCACTATAGCTTCAAACTCCGGGTCTCAAGTGATCTCCAGCCCCAGCCTCCTGAGTAGCTAGGACTACAGATGTGCACCACAATACCCAGCTAATATTTTAAATTTTTTTGTGGGGACAAAGTATTGCCATGTTGTCCAGACTGGTCTTGAACTCCTGGCCTCAAGGAATCCTTCTGCCTCAGCCTTCCAAAGTCCTGGGTTTGACAGGCGTGAAACACTATGCCCAGCCTAGGTTATCTTTGCTGTGCATTCTCCAGGGATTTTAGGTGGTTAGATAAAGGTCAGTTCATTTCTCCCCTAGGATTCCATTTCTGCCAATCTGTTCTGATCTTAGTGTTAGAGTTTATATAATGACCATGGAAAGAACAGCATAGAAGATGATACCTTTTGGGGGAAAAGGGGGACCAACCTTCCAATGCTGTAACTAGGTGTGACTGTCTTAGAGAGGTGGGGGGGATACAAAACATGTGGCATCTACAAATACTGGGTACTCATTCCTGAGGGGAGTGCCACTTCATTCACTGGCTATCTTCTCTCGTAGACTTGGTGTATGTATATTTAACAAGTTGTTACACTTGCAGTTGAGTTCATGGTTTAAGGTTTTTAAGATAATCCCAGTGGACATACTGTAGTCTGTACATAAACTCAGATACCTATCTGACGTGGACCAAAGGTAAAGATGTAAAATAGCCTTTTCCTTCTCTGGCTATAACCTCAAATTCTGGGTTAAGGTGGCTGTATTTGCCAAGCTATAATGAAGCTCCAGTTATTAACTACCAAAAAATAACTTCCATGAGCTGGGATTTTATTATCTTTTCAGAGTTTACCCAAGGCATGATCTTACCTACAATGAATGGAGAGTCAGTAGACCCAGTGGGGCAGCCAGCATTGAAAACTGAGGAGCACAAGGTAAATGAGGATGGGTGGGAGGCTGCCTCCTTAGTTCCACATCGTATCTCCTTGCTGATACTAACTTGTAAGCCAGAGCAGTCTATGATCCACTCATGGTGCTTTTTAGTTGTCTACCCATCTTTAATCTGGTTTTTCCTCATCTATACAGACTCCCAGAGCAAACAGAAGCCATTGGGGATTTCCAAATCTGGCTCTTGATTGCATTTAACACAGGATGGTCTTCACTCACATGAGTTCTCAGTATTTCTTAGTGGGGTATTGACATTTCATGCTTTGGTATTAGACCATTAATCAAGTATCAAGGGTTAGACTTCAGTCATCAGGAAATTGATTGATCTTACCCCATTTGCAGGGTGTGCAGATGTTTTATCTATAGATGGAACTTCTGAGGTTAAGTTTGGCACTAGGTTTGCAGTCCCATTGGTTTTTTTGTTAGCATAGTGAAAGTGAGGAGAAAATTGCTTCCAGCTATTTAAGCGTAGAAATTCTGTTTGACAATTATACTAAGCTCTTTAGAATAAATGCCTAATGATTTGACTTTGGCTGATAGGTTTTTAAATAAGTGTCAGTCTTCTTCCTGGAGTGCTTGAAGATGAAAATTTTTGTGAGAATGAATGGTATATTTGTCCCTGAAGCCATGTTGTTTGAGGTTGTGCCATTACTCTAAACCAGTAGTTCTCAACCTTCCTAGTACGACGGCCTTTTAATACAATTTCCTGTGGGTCGCAACCCACAGGTTGAAAACCGCTGCTCTAAACCAATCATTTTCACCACCACTTTTACAGGCTAAGTCCTCCATTTCTTCAAAAACCCAGGCCAGACCTGTTGGTGTCAAAATCCCCACTTGTAAAATCACCCTTAGAGAAACCTTCCTGACATCACCAGAGGAGCTCTATAGAGTGTTTACCACCCAAGAGGTAAGTAAGATCTTATCCTTTAGGCCTCAGGCCAACTGCTATTCTAGGTGACTCAGGTTATGGGCTTTACTCCCCCCCTACCCTCCCAGCCACATGCAGAGGAGGTACTGTTATGGCTGGACCCAGGAGGCAAGTAGAAACAAAAGAAAAACCACTTGGTTCAATCCACTCATTGAAGTGGATTTTCCCTTCTAGTTCTAGTTTGGAGTCAGGTAAATAGGGAACTACAGAATTTTTCATTTTTTTTGTTGTTTGGGGGGGCGGGGTTTGAGACAGTCTTCATTCTGTACCCAGGCTTTGAGTGCTATGGCATCATAGCTCACAGCAACCTCAAACCCCTGGGCTTAAACAATCCTCTTGCCTCAGCTTCCTGAGTAACTTGGGACTACAGGCTCCTGCCACAATGCCTGACTGTTTTTTTAGAGATGGGGTCTCATTCTAACTCAGGTTTGTTTCAAACTCCTGAGCTCAGGGGATCCACCTGCCTCAGCCTCCCAGAGTGCTAGGATTACAGGCCTGGCCTACAAGATCATTCTTGTTAGAAAAGTGGGTCCCGGGCTTGGCGCCTGTAGCTCAATAGGCTAAGTCGCCAGCCACGTACACTTGAGCTGGTGGGTTCGAATCCAGCCCAGGCCCGCCAAACAACAATGAGGCTGCAATCAAAAAATGGCAGGCACCTGTAGTCCCAGCTACTTGGGAGGCAGAAGCAGGAGACTTGCTTGAGCCCAGGAATGGAGGTTGCTGTGAGCTGTGAAGCCACGGCACTCTCTCCAGGGTGACAGCTTGAGGCTCTATCTCAAAAAAGAAAAAGAGGCTCGGCACCTGTGGCTAAACGGGCTAAAGCGCCAGCCATGTACACCTGAGCTGGCGGGTTCGAATCCAGCCCAGGCCCGCCAAACAACAATGAGGGCTGCACCCAAAAAATGGCTGGGCGTTGCGGCAGGCGCCTGTAGTCCCAGCTACTTGGGAGGCTGAGGCAGGAGACTCGCTTGAGCCCAGGAATTGGAGGTTGCTGTGAGCTGTGATGCCACAGCACTCTATCCAGGGTGACAGCTTGAGGCTCTGTCTCAAAAAAAAGAAAAAGAAAAGTGGGTCTGGG
>CAUYON010083340.1:0-104826 GCA_963573935.1 Arctocebus calabarensis
AATGGGAGCAGAGGAGGTCAAACTCTCCCTTTTTGCTGAGGATATGATCTTATACTTAGAGAACCCCAAAGACTCAACTACAAGACTCTTGGAAGTCATCAAAAAATACAGTAATGTCTCAGGATATAAAATCAATGTCCATAAGTCGGTAGCCTTTGTATATGCCAACAACAGTCAAGATGAGAGGTTAATGAAGGGCACAACTTCCTTCACTATAGCCCCAAAGAAAATGAAATACTTAGGAATATACCTAATAAAAGAAGTGAAAGACTTTAAAAATTTAAAAAAATTTTTTAGAGATCTCTTATTTGGAATAATTGCCTTATTTGTATAAATAGAGAAATTACATTATAAGAAAGACTTATAATGTTTGGCTAATCTTAAAAATTATTTTGGCAAAATTAAAGAGCAAATATCTATTCTAAAACAAAGATTAAAAAATTCCTTTGAACACTGTGCCTGAGGGAATAATGGCAGAGGGCAATTTGCCTAATGGCTAATGGTTAAAGTTCTATACTTTCACTTCAGCAGCGTGGGAATAAGCTTATTCTGGTTTTGATGTTTGTATAACTTTGGTCATTCATTGATTTTCATCCCTTCTACGCACTACTCTTGCTTTCTTGTATTCTATAGAAACATACAGGGCTTTTAGAATTTTGTGGTCGGCTGAAAAATTGGGACCCTAGAAAATATGGCTAGACAAAAATTGTGAGTTACACCTTGTTCGTGGCTACCGGAGGCTTTTTGTTATTGGAGTTGCAGCTCTCCACCTTGTTAAGAGATATCTCTTTCTTCTTGGATTAAGTTATAATCTTGGTTAAGCCTTATTGGTTTTATTTAAAAGGTTTCTTTTGTTTAAAAGTTCAAAAGTTAAAATGTCTAGGCTAAAGTTTGATCCGTTCATCCTCATTCCTTTCTATTATTTCCTCTTTGCCAACCATAGAAGTTTGGCCAATCGAAAGCAGCCAATCTTTCAGACTGTGTGCCGAGCTGGGACCAGTCCGGCTCTTTCTATTACCTGTATGTCACTTTCTCTTTTCTGAACCTCTTGTACTTCAGCTGCTCAGTATGTGAATTACTCTAAGCTTAATTAAATTCTATTAAATTTAACATTTATCAAGAGTGGGTTCCAACATAAAGCTCCCAGAGACCCCAAGAGCATTGAGCCCAAGCGAGGTCCCTGTGGGCTGAGATGTCCCCTCTCTCATTGCAACGGAGACTAGTTGGTTAATTCTCTCTCAGATTACAAAGTGCCACAGTTTGTATTTTGAGCTCTCTGAGTTTGAGCAAATTTTTTTATCCTAACTGGGTTCAAACATTGTGACAGAAACTAAATTGGGTTTGGGATCATTTTGGATCTGACAATTAATCAGCTTCGATGCAGTAAGGGGCCTCAAATGTCTGGCTGGATAGGACAGAAACTAATAGTAAATGGCAATACGGGGGTGGGGGTGGGTACAAACCCCAGCTTTCAGGAATTTGCAGATATTTCTGTGTTCTCTCCATTTGTACTTTTCTCTTGTGTGCTCAGGTATAGAAAAATCATTGTTTAGGTTGATCTTGGAGAGCTGAGGACCAAAGCCAAGATTTAAGGTAAAAATAGGATCCTTAGTTTCTGAAGAGCAGAGCACCCTACCTCCTGGTTGTGTCTACTATGCCTGTGTAAGTAATAGGCCTTGAAAGCCACTAACACATACAGAAATGACAAATCTGCCTAAAAGCAAAATTGTTACCTAGTTAGTAATTGCTTAGAGCAATAAAATAGGTAATTAAAAAATTAATAGACTGAATAAAAAGGAACAGAAAATTTAATAGCTGACAAACTCTTTATATAAGAGCTACTAAAACTGCTTCTATCTATATATATATATGTCTGTGTATCTATAGATATAATTTGTATGTGATATTTTACCACCAAATTATAGAAAAGAGCTCTAATTAATTGTTTGACATAATAAGAGCTTAAGTCAAATATTTTAGCAAGAAAACAGAAACTAACTCAAATGGTTTTTAGTTCATATGACTTTAAGAATACAGTAATTGACTTCTGCTCCAAATTCTTTTTATTCTATTACACTCTGATCTCTATACTTCACAGGTACTGTGAATCTCCTTCAGTATTCTCTCATTCTCTAAGCTGATGGAGACTCCATAACAGTGATAATCTGAAAAGCTTACTCCAAATTCCTTGAGTCAAATGTATTACAGCCCTCACTAGAACTTGTGCATTGGCCAAAGGAAAGGTACCACTATTTATTCAGAATCCAAATGTGCCTTTGGCACTATTTGAAATCCTCATTTCTTAATTTCTGCTGACATCCCTATTGCCAATGGACCTATGATATCAGGTAGTTGCATATTGAGCCAAACAGACTCCCTGTGACCTGCTTTTATAACTTTTTGATTTTCACTTATCTCCCATCACGTGGGACATGTGTGCAAATGGGGGATAATTGAGAAAAGGAAAATATTAATTTATAGTCGATAATGCCCTGGGAGGTACAATATCTCTGACTGAATTGCTTCCCAGTATACTGTTTGTAAATCTCATCGTGTCTCTGGAGGACACTGGTCACTGAAGGCCCAGACTATCCCTTCAGGCACTCCAACTTGATTCTATAGATTTACCTCCAGCTCTAGGCTTTTCTCCCTGTTTACTTATTGTTAGCGGATGGACCGTATGTTATCTGACCAGCATACAGATGCTACAACAGTGGTAAAGAAATTACTAACTGAAATTATTCCACACTTTGATATTCCTTTATGGACTGATTCAGATCAAGGCATGCAAAAGCTCTGGGGTACTTATTTAAATTTCATACCACATGCCATTCCTAAGGCCTCAAGGAAAGTGTAATATAAAAATATAGAAACAAAAATGATTTTGAAAAAAATGTCTGTCAAGACATCGGACTTAAATGGCCAGAAACATTACCTTTGGTCCTTATCAAAATCAGAAGTGGTCTAATTAGGAAATGTGTTTTTAATCCCCTTTTAAACAGTATTCTAGCTGGGCACAGTGGCTCACACCTGTAATCCTAGCACTCTGGGAGGCTGAGGCAGGTGAATCACCTGAGCTCAGGAGTTTGAGACCAGCCTGAGCAAAAGTGAGAAATTTCTCTACCAAAAATAGAAAAATTAGCTGGGAGTTGTGGTAGGTACCTGTAGTCCCAGCTACTCAGGAGGCTGAGGCAAGAGGATTGCCTGAGCCTAAGAATTTGAGGTTGCTGTGAGCTAGGATGCCACAGCACTCTACTACCCAGGGCAATAGAGTGAGTCTCTCATAAATGAATAAATAAATAAATAAATATTGTTCTGTCACCTCATGCAAACTCCAAACTGAAAGGTCACAGGTTCCAACCTGAACTTATTTATAAATTACAGTAGATTTTTATCTTGTGTGGTGACAATGTGTGTGTGTATATATATATACAGCTTCCACAGAGATAGCCAACATGTTAGAGACTTAATTTATCTGGCATCCCCTGTTTCCAGGTACTCCACTTTAATTGCTCCCCAAATTACTAAGTTAAGCTCTTTCATTTGTAAAGTGAAACCACACAGATACACAAAATGTGATGTTATGGAAAACCCACTTGTTTATCACAATTTTAAATTCTCTTTGGTGCTCAGGACCAGCATTTAGAACTCAGGAGATTGAAAAGACAATTTTGACTCCATGGTAATAGAATAATAGTTCAATATGATTAGGCAAGTATTTGGAGCACTTCAGCTAGAAGTAAATAGCCTGCTTTTGTTTTGAAAATTGCTGTCTCTTGAATGCCCTCACAGCCTAACAGGAAAGAGCTTTCATGATTATTGGTAAAGAATGCTTCCCACTCCAGGTGAATAGAGGCTGTGATCTACCCTTCTTAGAAGACAATCAATATATTCCCTCAGATTAATGAAGGCTTATTTCCACAAAGGGGAGACAGATTTACTGGGATATGGAGAAATGTGTTTTATTATTTTTCTTTTAGTGCTTTTATTTTTTAACATAAAAATATTAATTTAACTATAATTCATTCATTCATGCACTTGTAATTTCTCTTTGTGTACAATTTGAAGCATGGATTCAAGTAGCTTTTTTCTTCGAAGTCCCCATACCACTTATTGAGTAGTTCATATTTCCCACCATACTTTCTTCTGAGATCACACGCTATAACTCATAATCACCACTCCATTTTTCCTGTAATAACCTGAGAGGCTAAATAAATTAATAGTAGCTATAGGCATTATTAGAATTCAATGACACTCATCATGTGCTTTAGAATAGGAGCCTAGCAAAGTGTGGCAGGTAGGCCAAATCAGGCCCACCAGCTTTTTTTTTTTTTTTTTTTAAACTAAATCATAGCTATGTACATTAATGCAATCATGGGGTACAATGGGCTGGGTTTATATACCATTGGAAATATTTGCATCAAACTGGTTAACATAGCCTTCATTGCATATTCTTAGTTATTGTGTGGAGACATTTATTCTCTACACTTAGTAAATTTAGCATGTACCCTTGTAAAATGCACCATAGATGTGGCCCCATCAATTACCCTCCCTCTACCCATTCTCCCTCCTCCCCTCCTCTCCCTCTGTCATTATATCTGTCATTTTCTACTTATTTATTCTCATTCTAAGCTATGTTCTTGTTTTCCTTTTCATATCTCTTTATTATTAGACTACTAACCTGATTGCTCTTTCCACAGCTGCTGACTCAGTTTTAATGTATAAAACTTCTGGGGAAGTTTCAGATAGGAGGAATGAAGAAATTAGAAAATTTTGCCCAAAATATGACTCCATGTTATAAAGATATTTTGAATGTAAGCTCTTTCAAGGTCAAGAAACATTGGAAGAGGCTTGCCTTCTATCTGTATAAACAGGGAAAACCTGATTAGAAGATCAAATTATCTGAATATACTGCAGAAATAGACCTTTGCAGAAGATAAAGAATTAAGCAGACCTAGCCCAAATCATTTCAATCTATTTTCCTCATGCATTTATCCTCCCTAGCAACTGTTTATCACACTATACTTTTCAGTTCCACCCTCCCCACTAAAAGGATCACATAATGGTATCTGAACTCCATTAGAAAATTGGGTGATCGCTCTGTGATTTCTTCCATGTGCATGGTAAATAAATCTTTACTCTTGTTAATCTACTTAATTGTGAGTTGATCTTTTGGTGAACTTTTAGGGGAAAAGGCAAGTTTCTCCTCATCCCTACATCTTCACACCTAGGATTCAAGGCTAACTGCCACATCCACATTACAAGTAATAGATTTGCCTATTTGGGACATTTCATATAAATGATATCTGTCAACATGTGTTCTTTTGTGAGTGGTCTCTGTCTCAGCATAATATTTCCAAGGTTCATCCAAGGTATAGCATGCATCAGTAATTCATTTCTTCTTAACATAACATTGAAAAATGTATTCTATTGATATGCCACTTTTTATTTATCTGTTCATCAGTTAATAGACTTCAGGATGGTTTTTATTTATTATTTATTATTTTATTTATTATAGAACATTAGTAGACAAGTTTTTAATGTAAATATGTTTTCATTTCTCTTGCTTACATAGCTAGGAGTAGAATTGTTAGATAAAGCAGTAACTCTATACTTAATTTTTTTTTTTTAAGAGAGAAAGTCTCTCTTTGTTGTCCAGGCTAGAGTGCAGTGGCATCATAGCTCACTGCAACTTCTAATTTCTGGGCTCTAGCTATCCTCCTATTTCTGCCTCCCAAATAGTTGGCATTACAAACATGTGCCACCATGCCTGGATAATTTTTTTCTAGTTTTAGTAGACAGGTTCTTGCTCTTGCTCAGACTGATACTGAACTCCTGACCTCAAGTGATCCTCTCATCTTAGCCTCCCAGAGTGCAAGGATTAACAGCATGAGCTACCACATCCAGCTAAATCTATGTCTAGCCTTTTAAGGAATTCCCAGACTATTTTCCAAAGTGGCTGCACCATTTAATTTTTCCACCAACAGCTTGTAAGAATTCTGATTTCTCCACATTCTTATCTCCCCTTGTTATCATCTAACATTTTGATTTTAGGCATCCTAGTGTGTGTAAAGTAGTGCCTCATTATGGTTTTGAATTGTATTTCTTTGCTGGCTAGTGATATTGAGTGTATTTTCACATGCTTAGCAGTTATTTGTATATCTTTTTGAGAAAATATCTATTCAATTTTTTGCCCAATTGAAAATTGAATTATCTGTCTATTTTTGAATGTAGAATTCTTCATATATTCTGAATACAAGTTTTTTTAAATCAGATATATGATTTGGAAAGGTATTTTTCCATTCTGTGGATTTTCTTTTTCAATTTTGGAAGGTGTTCTTTGAACAACAGAAGTTTTTAGTTTTGATTATTCCAAATTACTTAATTTTTCTTTTGTTGATTATGATTTTAATATTATAGTTACAAAGGCCAAGTCATATTTTTCAGTGGCACATATGTTGAGAAACACTGGTCTCGTTGGCAGATGGTTATTGAGTTGTGCTGGCTCATTCTTTTGAACCTGAACTCAATTTGTTAGGCGGTATCATCCATAGGAAGATTAGCCTAAGCTAGGCCCCAGCAACACAATACTATCTTTCACTGATTTATTCATTGAGGGACTACTGGAACACTGCAGGCATTGTGGAATTAGAAAGAGGTACCAGGTATAGCATATAGAGCCCTTTGGGTACAAGTCTTGGTAGGTTTTGCCCAAAGGTCCCTTCCTTTGATTTATTATAACCTTAGACTGGATCAATGACCTTATGAGTAGAACTTGAGTAAGTTTTCAGACCCTGCTCATTTCCTTGGCTGGAAACATTTGTGCATACCCATATTTTGTCCATAGATGGTGGCCCTGACCACTTTATTTTGTTATCTCATCAAACACTGGTATTAATTTCGTGATGTAGATACTGTTTTGCCTGTGTGGAAACTCAAGTCTATTGGCTTGTTCAAGTTCACAAAATGAACAGATATAGAGCTGAGATTTATATACCTTACCCTGACTTCAGTTCTAACATTCTTTCCATTACGCCACTCTTTTGTATTTTACAGTCAATCAAATTTTGGCACCTTAAAGTTTATTAAATTTCTCCACCTAAAACCACATCAAAAAGTGCTTGACATATCAGATACCTATTTACCTTGCTTAAGTCTGCGCTCAGAGTACTCTTCCCTTTGCATGATTTTCTTCTATCAAACACCTGCCTTGTCATTTGGGTGATGACCAAGTGCGTTGAGGCATTTCTATGCCTCTATTGCTGAACTGTGATAAAATCTCTTTTATCTTCATGGAGTTGCCAAAATAATATGACACAGAAGAAATCCTAAAATCTATGTATGGGACTGTGTTATTACCAGAATGCCTGAAAGCTTTTACCCATATGTGAGATAAAGGTCAAAGATTTGAAGCATATGCACACAAATACACAAAGGGCATGGAAAAGAAAGCCAAAGAGCTATGCAAATAAGCCTGGAGGAAGGGCTTTGATAATTTATTTCTTTGCAGGCAAATATTTTTTCACAAGAAAAATATACATTGCTGCATTTTTGGATAATCTAGTGTTTTTTCTTGCCAACATCTCTTTCACTCCCTTCTACCAATGCTATAATTTACTATTCTTTTATGGAGGGTGTAGCCCTTTTTCTCTGTTTATCTCATGGGAGAAATGCAGAGTGGGCTCTAAGAGAATAATAGAAATTCAAGATATCTGTAAGAAGTGAAGCTCAGCATATCTTCTCAGGAAAAAAATATCAATGATTCTTGCATCTAACTGAAAAGAGACAACGGTTTTAAAGAGAAGTGACTGGAAGGAGAGAGGCCATAGTAGCCTGTGCTCCCACTGTTTTCTCTGGCAAGGATCAGGATTCAGGGTTTTTGTTTTATGGGATAAGTGAAAGAGCAGAAGGAATTTGGACTAAAGTTGCCTTGTTCCTGTCCAAGGGTTGGCCTGTCAGAGTAGGGGACCACAACAGCGGGAGTTATGGCGGATATCAACTGAGTCCAAGTTGAGGAGAATGGAGAAGCAGAATAAAAGTTGCATCTCCTAGATCAGAAAATTGTGCAGGAAGGATGTGTGTTAGGGGCTTCTGGAGAGTGCACATGTGTGTTCTCTAGATAGCCAGCACTGGGACATCTGTCACACCATGGGCATTGGCTAAGAGCACTGTTATCTTGGAAAATATCAGTGGTCCCAAAAAGGATTCCTGTAGCAGCCAGATAAGTGAGAGAGACTTGGCCCTTTCTTTCATCCTTACTGTACCACTTCATAACAGAGAAGATGAAGCCTATAAGAGCGATGTCAGAAAGATAACCAGAGTAGGATATTCCAATTTACATAACTCCACACACAAAAAAACTGTATGTGAGTATTCACAAAAAAACATGCTTTGGAAAGGTTCAAGATTTAGTTAAGAGCCACTATCAACACAGTGGAACAAAAAGTGGAGAATAACTGCACAAAAATGATAATTGGAGAGATCAACATATTCAAGACATCTAGAGATAAGAATAAGGAAGAAGGTGGAGGTTATCAGTATTGGCCATGAAATAAGTGTGACCATCATTGGACTACTCTGAAAAATATACCAGTAGTTTTAACGACTAAGGTAACCAAGACTGCAAATCCTCCAGATGGGGAGATGCTACTGTGTTCCCCTCACTCCCCAGAAAGGAACTACTGTTGTGCTATCCTGGGACAAATATAGCCACCATCCTCAATGCTGTGTGCCACTGATCCTGAAGCTGCAGTTTTTCCTTGTATTCCCACAGGCCCTGGCTCTGTGGTCACATCACAGATGTCCATGCATCAGACACTGGAGCCACCACTGCTGCAAATTAACTCCTCCCTTGGTGCTATCCCTGAGTCTACCTGTGGGCATCTTAACTGCTAACCCTCCATGAGGATCTACACTTCAGACATTGGAACCACTGCCTGGACCTCAGAGTCACTGTCACTCTGCATACTTGTGTTCCAGATCCTGACACTGTGGCTGCTCGAGGAGTGCCTATATTATAGACATTAGAATTATTACTGCATCCAGTCTATCTGTGCCCTGATCTCTGGAGCAATAGTTGTCCTATGCATGCCCAGCTGAAGCTATGGGACTCACTGTCATCCCATACATATCCTGCCTCCAAACCCTGGGCACACATCACACACTAATACTATTCTCACTGTGAGCACGTGTGAGCCAGACCTGGCACCAAAAGGATCACTGTGGCCATGGCTTCCCCACCGGAAAAAAACAGACATCAAGAGAAACCTAGCAGCTTTTGTCACCAAAGATTCCAACAACTCTACCCATGATTGTGGACATCTTTAGCCTTGGCCTCTGAGGACCCCAGTAATCTTTGCTGATGTCAGCCTTGGAGCCATAACTGTTACATCCAATCCATATAGTGCTTTCACACTTACTTATAGGTGGATGTCTTCCCACAATGAAAGCCGTACATAAAGTCTAAAAGAGGTGACAATTACATTAAATGCATAGACATCAATATAAGGTGGTAATAAACATGAAAAACTAAAGAAACTTGTCACTATGAAAAAATACAATAATTTTCAAGGAACAAACCCCAAAGAAATGAAGATTTAAGAATTACCTGACAAACAATTCAAAAATAATTCTTTCAAAGAAGCTCAGTGAGCTATAAGAAAACATGATAGACAATTTAATAAAATTAGAAATGCATACAATACATGAACAAAGAATAACTGTAAAGGAGAGAAATATAGTGATGAATCACTTAACAATGAAAATATCTTCTGAGAAAGGTGTTCTTAGGCAATTTTGTCATTATGCAAGCATCATAGAGTATATTTATGAAAATCTAGATGACATAGCCTACTACATATATAAGCTATGTGGCATAATCTACTACTTCTAGGCTATAAACCTATACAGTATGTTACTGTACTGAAAACTATAGACAATTATAAGTATTTGTGTATCTAAACATATCTAAATACAGAAAAGATAGAGTTAAAGTATAGCTTTAAGTGATTTACAAAAATGGTTCAACTATATACGGCAGCTCTGTTATAATCTATGGGACTACCATCTTATATAGAAATTGCCATTAACCAAAATGTTGGTACATGGTGCCTGACTTCAATAAAAAGAGCCAAACATTATATCTGGAGCTGAAAATACAATAAATTAATTGAAAAATGCCATAGAGAGCATAAACAGCAGACTTGATCTAACAGAAAAGTGAATCTGTACCTTTGAAGTCAAGACATTTGAAAATATTCAATCAGGGTAGAAAAAAAAGAAAAAAGTAAAAAGGAATGAAGAGAGTCTTTATGGGACACCATAAAGAGAGCTAAAAGTCACATTGTAGGATTTTCAGAACAAAAAGAGGAAAAGAAAGGAATACGAAGCTTGTTTAAAGAAATAACTATGGAAAAATTTCCAAATCTGAGGGAGCTCAAAAGTCTTCAATTAGGTTTAACTCAAAGAAGGATTCACAAAGACATGGTATAACCAAACTATCAAAAATCAAAGACGAAAAGCGAGTCCTGAAGGCAAACAAAGAGTTTTTTTCACGTACAAGAGAAACTCTATAAGATTTTAAGTGGATTTTTCCGGAGAAACCTTGTAGGCCAGTAGAAAGTGGAATGATATTTTCGAAATGCTGAAAGAAAAAAAATAAAAACCTTCCAACCAAGAATAAATACTTTACCTGGGCAATTTGTTCTTTAGAAATGAAAGAGAAAGAAATAGATCTTCTCATTAAAAAATGAAAAGCCAAAACAAAGAAAATCTGAGGGAATTTCTCATCCCTAGACCTTCCTTAAAAGAAACGCTAAATGGAATTCTTCAAACTGAAAAGAAATGATAAGAATTATTAACAGAAAAATGTATGAAAGCATAAAATATACTCAAATTGCAAATACCCTAAAACTGGAATGGTGGTGTGTAAATCATTTGTATTTCTACTATAAAGGTTAAAAGACCAAACTACTAAAATAAGCATAGCTACAATAATTTTTAATAAATACACAATATGAAAATATATAAATTATGACATAAAAACATAATATAATGGAATACACTAAAATTGTCATTTTATGTACAAAGTTAAGTTGTTACCAGCTTAAAATTGACTATTATAACTACAAAATGTTATATGTAAATGTCACGATAATAACAAAGCAAAAATCCATAGTAGATACGCAAAAGTGAAAGAGAAAGAAATTAAAACACATCATTGCAAAAAGTCATTAGATCACAAGGAAGACAGCCAAGAGAACAACAAAGGAACAAAGCAGCTTCAAAACAGCTAGAAAATATTAAAGAAAATGGTAACCCTAAATTCTTACTTATAAATAAAAATCTAGAATGTAAATGGATTACATTCTCCACTTAAAAGACAAAGAGTGGCCAAATGAATAATGAATTTTAAAAAACAAACAAAAGAAGACCCAACTATATGCTACCGTCAAAAGGTTCACTTTAGCTTTAATGATACACATAGACTGGAAGTAATGGAATATAAAAAGATATTCCATGAAAATGGAAACCCAAAGACAGTAAGGGTAGCTATACTCACATAAGGCAAAAAGGCTTTAATAAATAATAAAATACTGTGAAGAAAAAGAAAGACAACAAAAGATAAAGAAAGTAATTATAATGACAAAAGAGTCAATTCATTCAGATAATATAAAACCGTAGATATGTGTGTACCCAATAACACAGCACCAAATATATAAATCAAATATTAGTATAGATCTAAATGAACAGTTAAAAAGCAATACAATAATTAGGGGACTTCAATGCCCCATTTTTCAGCAATGGATATATCACCCAGATAGAAAAATCATAAGAACACATTGGAATGAAACTACACTTTCTTTATTAATACATTCTACATAGTACTAGAAATTCTAGTCAGAGCAATTGGGCAAGCAAAAGCATTAAAAGACATCCAAATTAAAGGGAAAGAGTAAAATTATCTGTTTGTGGATAACAGAATTTTATATATAGGAAACTGTAAAACTCCACCAAAAAGACCATTAGAACTTACATGCAAATTCAGTAAAGTTGCAGGATATAAAATCAACATGCAGCAATCAGTTGCATTTCTTTTTTTTTTTTTTTGCAGTTTTTGACTGGGGCTGGGTTTGAACCCACCACCTCCGGCAAATGGGGGGCAGCGCCTGGCCCTACTCCCTTGAGCCACAGGTGCTGCCCCAGTTGCATTTCTTTACACTAGCAACAAACTATCCAGAAAAGAAATTGAGAAAACAATCCCATTTACAGCAGCACCAAAAAGGTAAAATCCTTAGAGAGAAAATAAGCCAAGGAGGTGAAGGAGCTCTATGATTAAAACTATAAAACACTGACTTAAAAAAAAAGTTGGGAACATTTTGTGTTTATGGATTGGAAGAATCAGTATTGTCAAAATGTTTATACTACTAAAAATGATCTATATATTCAGTAAAATCCTTGTCTTAATTTCATTGATATTTTTCACAGAAATACAAGAAAAAAATTCTAAAATACCTGTGCAACTACAAAGAATCCCAAATAACTAAAGCACTCTAGAGCAAGAGGAACATTGTATTGCCTGGTTTTACACTATATTTCAAAGTTACAGTAATCAAAACAGTATGGTAACTGACATAAAACAGGTACAGATGGCAATAGAATAATATGAAAATCCCATAAATAAACCCGTGTATATAGTCAATTAATCTTTGACAAGTGTGCCAAAAGTATAAAATGAAGAAAGAAAACCCTCTTCAATAAACGGTTTTGGGAAAACTCGGTATCCATACATAGAAAAAGTGAAAATGTATCCTTATACCATAACATAAAATTCCATTCAAAATAGATTAAAGGGTGGTGCCTGTGGCTCAAAGGAGTAGGGCACCGGCCCCATATGCTGGAGGTGGCAGGTTCAAAACCAGCTCTGGCCAAAAACTGTAAAATAGATTAAAGATTTAAACATAAGAAGGACATCATAAAACTCCTAAAAGAAAACTGGAAAAATCCTTCCTGACATTGGTCTTCACCATGATTTGGGGGGGTAATACACCAAAACACAGGCAACAAAAGCAAAAATAAAGGCATAAGACCATATTATGTAATAAAGTTTCTGCACAACATAGAAAACATGGCAACAAAATAAGAAGGAAGTTGGGTGCCATGGAATGTGCCTGTAGTACCAAATACTTAGGAGACTAAGGCAGGAGGACTGTTTGAGCTCAGGAGTTCAAGGCCAACCTGGGTGACATAATGAAATTCTGTCTCCAAAGGAATAGCAAGCAAGCAAACAAACAAGAAAAGAAAAGAAGAATAGGAGAAAATATTTGCAAACTACATATCTGATAAGGAGTTAATATAGAAAATACATATAGAACTCAGTAGGAAAAAAAACCCAAATTAAAAAAAAAATCAAATTACCTAATTTATAAATAAGCAAAGTTTTTTTTTTTTTTTTTTTTTTGAAACAGAATCTCACTTTGTCGCCCTTGGTAGAGGGCTGTGGCGTCCCAGCTCGCAGCTACCTCAAATTCTTGGGCTAAAGCCATTCTCTTGTTTCAGCTTCCTGAGTAGCTGGGAGTACAGGAGCCTACCACAATCCCTTGATAAATACATATACATACATACATATATGTGTGTGTGTATTTTATTTTTTCCAGTTTTTGGCCCAGGCCAGGTTTGAACCTGCCACCTCGGGTATATGGGGCTGGCGCCCTACTCGCTGAGCCACAGACACACACACCCAATATATTTTTAAAGATGAGGTCTCCCTCTGGCTGAGGCTGGTTTCCAATCTGTTCTTTGGCCTCCCAGAGTGCTAGGATTACTGGTGTGAGCCACTGCACCTAGCCAGCAATGGATCTTAATAGCCATTTTTTCTAAGGAAGAAATACAAATAGTGAATGGGCTTATGAAAAGATCCTCAATATCCCTAGTTATGTAGCAAATATAAATCAAAACCAGAATGCAATATCAGTTACACGCATTAGGATGGCAATAATCAAAAAGTCCAAATCTTAAGTTTCCACTGCCAAGTGAATGGATAAAGAAATCGTGGGCCAGCACGGTGGCTCATGCCTATAACCCTAGCACTCTGGGAGACCAAGGTGGGTGGATTACTTGAGCTCAGGAGTTCGAGATCAACCTGAGCAAGAGTGAGAACCCCATTTCTACAAAAAAATTAGAAAAAAATTAGCCAGGGGTTGTGATGGGCACCTGCAGTCCCAGATACTTGGGAACCTGAGGCAGGAGGATTGTTTCAGCTCAAGAGTTTGAGGTTGCTGTGAGCTAGGATGATGCCATGGCCCTCTATCCCAGTGCAACAGAGTGAGACTCGAAAGAAAGAAAAAAGGAAGGAAGGAAGGAAATTGTGCATGTGTGTATGTGTATTTATTCAGCCTTAAAGAAACGGAAGAAATCCTACAACTTGTAATATGTGTAACGTAGATGAATCTGGAGAACACTGTGCTAAGTGAAACAAGTTCAGACACAGAAAGATGAATACCACAGAATCTTACTTATATGAAGAATCTAAAAACTCATGGAAGCAGAAAGTAGAAAGGTGGTTACCAGAAGTAAAGGAGGGGGAGAAATGGGAAGATGTTGGTTAGAATTTAGAAAATTGCTGCTATAAGATGAATGAATTTTTGAGATCTAATGTGCAACCTCGTGACTATGACTATATTAATGATATTGTATTGTATACTTGACATTTGCTAAGAAAGTAATTCCTCAGTATATGGCTATGTTAATTAGCTTGATTGGGGAAATCCTTTCACAATGGATCTGTATAGAAAATATCACATTGTACATCTTGAACACCATATTTTGCTGTGTATAATGTCCACATTTTTGTCCAAATTTTTGAGGGGAAAATAAAGATGTGCATTACACATGGGTAGTACTAATTCCATACCAATATAAATGTTTTTAATCCTTCTATTTATGCTTACGTGTTAAAAGTGTAAATCTTTTAAATAATAGAAAACAATAATGATATCTGTATGCAAAATAACAACCTTGAATGCAGTAGTGGGTTTTGTTGGGTTTAGGACAAACTTGCATGGAAACCATTTTTGGGCAATGAAGAGTGATATATTTCTCTTTGCACACTTTAGGCAGGAACTAACAATCTAGCGGATATTTTTACAAAACTCCATTCTAGTACAAAAACAAGCACCTACACATAAACAAATAAAAATTCAAATTAAATAGTTCAATTGAAAAATTAATTTTCCTAAAAGTTTTGGCCTATGACATCGGTGCACATGATACATGAGAGCACATTATACAAGCGAAATCTAGTATATATCATTTTTATATATCCATTATATGTTAATATAGTGAAGAAGAGAGAGAAAAGGAGAAGTCTTTAAAGGAAGAGCAGAAGTCACAGAGCAGCCTACCCACACCCCAGTCCCACTCCAGTGTTGGAAGGGAAAGGAAGAGCGAAAAGCAGACGAGCACCAGGCGCCCACCCCCTGTTCAAGTCTCCAGAGCCACAGCCGTGGAAGCTTGTTTGAGGGAAAGCCTTAATTAGTATGTGAGATTAGCATTTTAAACTGTAAAAACAGGCATTTATTAATTAAAGTATCCAGATAGTTATGGAGTTTATCCAAGTCAAAAAAGAACTTTAATTTCAATGGAAAGAAGACATTTAACAGACATATGAGTTTGGGCAGTGATTGGAAAGAAAGTAAATAATTTCCTAGTTTCATTTTTTAACCTCTCTAAGCAGAATCTGCCAGATAGCCTGGTTTCAAGCAGTCTGATTTTTTTGCCCACCTTAACTCTTTACTACTCCTTCTCCCTATTTTCCAAACATCATTTCCCAAGTTAACCCTGTCCTCTCCCTGGTCTCCCATTTGCCACTCGTACAGCCAGTCTTGAGTAAGCATCTCTGAGTCATCTTAGGAAACAATTCCTAATGATAACCAAATTTCTGGCTTATTCTTCAAGTTCATACCTGAAACCAGCTCCCTTGCTTCTCCTCACCTCCTCCAAAAAGGCAATTGTCTTTGTCTCAGTGTGTAGGTATTCTTTCCTTTTTTATTTACAGCTCAACGTGTCAATCTATCTTTAGAAACAGTGGAAAACTCTTCTTATAGATCTCAGAAAACATTGTCTCAAGATATAAAATTAAGAAATGCCTATCGCTTAACAATGCATGCAAGGAGTACAGAGTCAGCAGTATTATTGCTTAAGACCTCCTTGGGGAAAGACAACCTGAGTTTTCACTTGGGCTGCTAGGGATTTGGATCCCTCAATTACAAGGGAAGAAGGGACTTTTTATCAGGCTTCTTAAAACAGGGGCTCCGCTAGGGCTTCTGGTGGCACCTGGTGAGGACAGGCAGCCCAACAGAGGAAGCTAGGTTGAGGTGGGCACTGTGTCTGCGTTCTGCACATTGGTCTCAGCCTTCCTTGTTTCTTTGGAAATCCTCATATACTGGTTCTTTTTCTTGATCTTTTCTTGGTATTGCTTTTTCCCCTTCCCAAGCCTCTGCAGAGCACATTAGCCTCTTGGGGATTCATAGGGTGTTTACTGATAAGGAAAAAAAAAAAGGAAGAAAAGAAGAGAGGGTAGACCAAGGGAACACAACATGTCCCATCTCTGCTCCCTTCCCATAATTCTTCCCTTTGATCAATTGAATTTAGGATTATAGTCTGGCATCCCTCAGACGGGAATTATCCCATGGACTAGTTTTGTTTGACCTCTGTAACTTTTTAAGAGCTGGACCAAAAGCCTCACATAACAATTGGCTGGCAATAAGCGCCAACAAACTCTCTCATGAGCTCCCTGGTTTAACACACTCCTCACTACTCTCTACTGTTTACTTCTCTGACTCCTTCCATCTTTTATGTTGTCCTCAGGACCTCAGGAAGGCTTTTGAGTTTGCATTGCTTCTCAGGGCAAAGAGTCTGTTACATTCCTTTTTTAATCTCTTACTCTCTTAAGAAGTTCTCAAGACATAGAACACTCTTAACTGCCGCAGCCATTTCCTGGCTATAGTGTGGCGAGAGAGAGAGAACTTTCTATAGGCTAGGGAACTGTGCTAGGGAAATATATGCAGGGCATGAAAGGAACGTAGGAAGACCTTGCTTTCGGGAAGCTTCCAGTTCAATGATACATATCTGAAGTTAGGAGGATTTTACACTTTAAGTATATGTACAGCCCTTCTGGACTATACACAAATACCCCAAATATATGTAGAAATGGTGGATGGGAAGGGCCATTACACATTCTCAATTGTATTTGCATTTAAGATTTGTTTAAGATTTCCTTATGATTTCCAGGACAACAGCTTTCAGCCCTCACCTGGCTAGTTCCTTCCAGGAGTTGAGGTATGAGGATCAAACTGGGTCTGTGGGAGGGAGAAGCAGCCCTGAGACTCTGGCTCGTGAGGCAGCCCTGGGCATGTGACTTGGGGCAATCAGATGACCTGATGCAAGGGGAATGGGTGCTGGGAGGAGGGCACTGAGAGAAAGATTCACCCTCCTGTCCAGTGTCCTGAGGTTTGCTGCCCTATCCTGCTCCAACCAAGGTAGGAATCATGTCCCTGCCATTCCTTCAAACCTACGCAGTCTTGGTAGTGAGGAGAACACTGGGAATTAGACAGTGTAGCCAACTGTAATCTAGTTAAATACATGGAGACTGGTAGCCTCTGAAGATACACATAACCCATCACTCGTCTCATTTCGGTGCCTGCTACGCAATTTCTAATCATGACCTTTATGTCTTTTAGCCTAGTGGGTGTTTTTTGATCTTTTTTATCTCAAGGTGTACCCGAACCTATAAACTTTCCCAGAACACTTAAACTATGTTGGTCAAAAAAAAAAATTTTTTAAAGAATATACTTACTGTGCTTTGAACTTCTTTCAAAAATAATTTAATGAATCATCTTTAAAAATTTTCGTGACACACCTAGGACGCTCTCATGGCACACAGGTTGAAAATCGCTGGCCTAGGGCCTTCCCGGGTCCCCTGTTCCCTGTGAACAGTCTGCCTACAGACACGGCAGAAAAGGCAGAGGCTTCACGCTTAGTGAGGAAGCCCTCTGTGACCAAGCGTGTGAATGCTCAGCTACCTTGCCCCTTAGGTGGGACAAAGTCGAGTTGCATGTTTGTGCCACACTGTTCCTCAGCATCCCAGGTGGTGGCCTGGAGTGCAAACTGCCTGACACCCAGCTTCACTAGCCTCCTTCCCTTCTCTGCCTCTTTGTCCACTTTCCCACAGATGTTTGCTGAACTCACTTCCCAAACAAGTTACTGGTGTTTAAATCCTTGTCTAGGGTTTTGCTGTTGGGGGAATCCAAACCAAGACAGAAATTAACCATTCTTACCTTTGTGAACGCCAAATGTCTAAAACAAAGGATGTAAAAGTATGCTCAGTACATTGTGTTGAATTGAACATAGATTATAAAAATAGAAATTAAAAGCAGTCTGTAATGAGTATGTGCTGAGTCTTATAGATATTTTTTCACTTTTCTCTTCTTTTTTTGCCGAATCCTTGCAACAGATATTTGAACCCCTGTGATTCGTAGGGTTAAAATGTGGAATGGTACAGGAGAGAGGAGGCAGTCACAGGGAGCTGCCACCCAGAAGAAAATGACACAAAAATTCCCAAAAGAGTTGTAGAAATGGGGGGGAGAGGGCCATTACACAGTCTCAATTACATTTTTGAGGGAAGCCTATAAATTGAATAATATATTCTAAAAATCATTATTTTCACTTTATAGTAACTAAGCAAAAGAGATTTTTAGAACATTATTCTTTTGTTTTCTGGTGCCTGCATTTGATACTCATACCCAGGAGTGGCAGGTCCCAGTACCCTTAGAGTTATCAATTTCCCTGACCTTTTCCTGTTAGGATGACATTTAATGCTTTTCTTCACCATTCGCTTTTTTTGTTGTTGTTATTCTTCACGTAGGATGAACGATTGATTTATCAACTCTGGAAGACTTTCAAAAACTTGAAAATAAAAAACATGATTTCATCACAGTGATGCCTGGGATTCAATGTTAAGAGAATATATGTGTGGAAGAGATTTTCCAGGAAAGCAGATAGGCTTCTTGAGTTATCATTCTCCTTTGATCCATTTGAAGTCAACAGCATGTTCTTTAACCATAGCTAACCGAACCAGCTAATGGAAATTAAAATATATATATATATATATTTTTCCTGTAATTTCATTAGTCATTATGTAGTTAAATTATAACCTTAGCTATAAGAATAAATTATTTTTTTCTACAGAAATTAGCAATTCCTACCTTTTTGAATGTGTAATATCTAAAACAATAGACATAAAAGAATACCCAGTAAATTTTGTCGAATTGAACATAGATATAAAAATAGAAATGACGAGCAGTCTGTAATGAGTACTTGCTGAGTTTATTGATATTTTTTCATTTTTCTCTTCTTTTTGTTTTAATCATTGCAACAGATATTTGAACCCCTGTGATTCATAGGGTGAAGATGGGCTTCCTCACATTTGGGATAAGAACCAGTCTGCAATTCTTTTTACTGAGAGAATAAAGATGGAATGCCTGCTTGCCACCTCCACGTGCTGATCTGATACCCAGGTTAGAGAACCCCATTTGGCTCACTATTTAGAATTTGTTTTGTTTTCTGTTGTACCTTTTACCTTTGTTCACCAAAAGGTACCAGTGAAGCCCTGGTATCTTTTTGCAGCACTGGGGTTGCAGCTTTCATTAAGCTCTTTGTCCCTGGGGTGGGGTGGGGGGATGTCCCATTGTAATCTACTTAAATAAGTGGAGACTGGTAACCTCTGAACATAAACAGCAATCACAAAAGTTTTGCTTCTTAACAAAAAAACCTCTGAGTTGTGTTCTTTCCTGCTTGGCAGTTTCTAGGATCACTCGGCTTCCGTGTTCAGAAACCACACTCTTCAGCTTGTCTTGCTTCTGTTAGACGAATGCTTTATAAAAAACCCCCTTTTCTATGTAGGACGTGAAGAAGAAAGAAAAAGACCTTGAGAAAGTGACTAGGGAGGGGAGTAAGACTGATACTATCTTGGATTCAATTTAGTTGGACCACTTTCTTTGTGCCTTGACTTTTTAAAAAATAAAAAACGATAGTGTTTTTGATGCTCTGCTTCAGGCGGGCTCCCGGGGTGAGTGCAGATGTGCCGAGCTGTTTGGCGGTCCTGTGGACCGACGCAGAGAGCCTCTCTTCTCCCCAGTGAAGTCATCTCCTTCAGAAGCCCGGCCTCTCCCATCACTCCATGTTGGAACTTGGCTTTGGCTTACATAGTTCAGTCGTGATGTAGATGGCCTTCCAGTTATGTTCTGGAGAAATCTGCCCAACCATGAATAGGACTTTTACAGGAAAGGAGAAAACTATTTTATGGAAAGGAACATTTTACTGTAACATTTTGACTTGGGATTTGGGGAACAAAGTCTCAGTGTCTGATTTAGTGGGAAAATCTAATTTTTATGGCTTTCTAAAGATATTGGTCTGTGTTTAATTTATCTGAGTAATTTATATATTTTGATTTAAAGCACAAAGGCATTGTCACCATCACTTTGCCTGTTGTGAGATTCCTTTTTACTTTTTAAAGAAGGCAACAAAGACCTTATATTACTTCTGCATTTCCTAGAAATCCAAAAGGATTTAAAGTGTTGGATAGAATGTCTGTCCCTAATCCATAATGGTTTCTTTGTTAAATTTTAATTTATGACACAATCTTAGGAGGTTAGCTTCCTTTTTCCAGGGTGTGTGAAAGTCAATAAAGGTGTATTTTTCAATGTGTTGAAGGCATTCTTTTACCTTTTAAAGAGGAGACTTTGCTTCCTTATGCCTAGGATAAGGCATATCAGAGAATCTTTGGTTTTTGAATTTAAATGGGACTGGACTCTTGTCATCCTTAGAACAGCAACAGATAATTCGATGTCTAAGAACACCTCACCTGATCAATTAAAAAGAGGGAAGACTGAAATGTGACACTGAAGACCCTCAGAAGGAGGTTTAAATGAAGATAATGACACTCCCTGGAGGCTCATCTGCCATCCTTACCTTTCTTCTTCAAGCCATTGACTTGCTGCCCCTGTGCTCAGCCAGGTTCCCCAAGACAATATCAAAGCAAGGCAGGGAGGCACATAGCTTCTACTTTATGGTTTTCTTAGTAACCTGGACTGTGAATGAAGATCTTGCCTCATCTACACCTAGGATCCTGGAGTTTACAGGCAGAATATGCCCAGTACAAAGACATGATTTAAAGGAGGGCTCACAAGATTGAGGAACAAGATTTTAACCTCACTTTGATTATGGCTAAATGTAATGAACAAATATAATTTTAGCTATAAAAGCTATAAAAATATGTTTTCCCATTCAAAAACTTGGTTTTGTCAGATACTGGAGAATCAGAAACAAAAGCTCTCTCATTTTCTACCTCTTGATAAAAGAAAGAAAAAGAAAGAAAGACTTCTAGGACAGTTAATAGAAATAATACAGCTATAGACTCTATCCTGAATACATCTGGCATATGTACCTTTTTCTTTTTATTCTTTCTCTATTATAGATAGCTAGAGGGGAAAATGTGCCTTAGAGATCGAAAGCAGATATTCAGGGGGTATCATTTCATTTTAGTTATTTGACAGCCAGAAGAAGTGTTTAATTTTCTGAATACTAAGGTTATAAGTCAAAGAAGAGTAAAGGCACACAATATAAAGCTTTTCAACGTTGCTCACATCCTGGTTCCTTAAGTCTGCCTAGAAAGTATCTTTGCCCTGTAGAACAACTTGGTCCAGGGCTATAGTGTCTATGGACAGCACAACATCAAAGGACTGGAGAAACAAATTTAACAAGAAATGAAAACTTTTAGGTTGTAAAGAGTATCTAACCCATAGCTTTGATTATGTTCCATTAGGCACAGATGGCATTAAAGTTCACTGTTAGCATAGGCCTGAAAAGGAAAACTAATTTTCTGTCAGTGGTTTGTTGCTGCTCTAGTTTTCCATCATGGAATTGTTTCAATTATAACTATATTATAAAGGGACCCTATGGGAATAGAGAAATAAGCTTTTCAGACTGGCAGATTTGTCACTTACAGAGTGGCCTTGGGCAAGTCACTGAAACTGTTTGAAGCTCAACTAGTTTCACTTAAATTTAAGAATGAGAATAATATATATCGCAAAGTATTTCAGAGGAAGCTCTACCCTAACTAAACTGGAATATAAATTTCAACAGAGACTCATTTGATTTTATTTTTCTCCTTCTTTGAATATAAAGTTGCTATGAGGAGTGCCGAAAAGACCACTGGACCAGGAGTTAAGAGTTGTGTCCAGGTAACAGGTCTGCTATTAATTGTGTGACTTTCGGAAAGTCACTTTCTAGGCCTTAGTGTGCTTATGTGTTAAATGTGAAGGTTGAAATCTGACATTTGTTCCATGACTCTGTCATCCTAAATATTTAATGGAATAGAATTTCAATGTTAGGAATGGTAGTCTAACAAACAACTGTACTAAGAATAAACAATGCACTGCAAAAATGAACAAGCAAATTGATTTCCAAATGATATAATTAATAGTATGTCACTAACTATAGTGTGCTGATAAATAGCAAAAGAAATCAAAGATGCACACTTTGAATATTGAAATTGTCCTGACAACCCTATATCAGCTTACCATTTAACATCTATGATTATGTCTAAATGCATAACTCATAAAATCATAAAGGAACTCATAAAGGAAACCTTATAAATGTGCATGGACAAGAGTCTAGGTTACTAAAAGTTTTTTGAGACAGAGCCTCAAGCTGTTGCTCTGGGTAGAGTGTTATGGCATCACAGCTTACAGCAACCTCCAACTCCTGGGCTCAAGGGATTCTCCTGTCTCTGCCTCCCAAGTAGCTGGGACTACAGGTGCAGGCCACAATGCCCGCCTGGCTATTTTTTGGTTGCAGCCGTCACTGTTGTTTTGGCGGCCTGGGCTGGATTCAAACCTGGCTGGTCAGGTGAATGTGGCTGGCACTTTAGCTGCTTGAGCCACAGGTGCCACGCCTAAGTTACTAAAAGTTTTAAAGTGTGAGTGTGTGCCAAACTAATCAAAGAAATTCAAAGTGAAAATTGACTTTTTTCTTTAATCACTATGATTCTGAGGTCCAGTGTTTGATATAACCTTCTAAGAAGAACCTTCAGAGAGGATAATGAAGATACTTCCATATTTGTGTAGAAGAAAAAGTTTGTCATCCATTCTAGTACATTCATGTAATACTATCCGGCACCTTGGACTTATTTTGTTCCCCTGTATAAACTCATACTTGACTTTAAAGAAAAGAAAAATCCGAAGTCCTTCTTTTCTAAGGGACTGAAATCCTTTGTGTCAACTAGTTGACCCTTTGCTCTGTAAGGTCCTGTTGGGACTCTTGTCACACAATGCAGAGGACCTTTCCAGTGTGGACGCTGTTGACACAGTGGAGCGGGCCCAGCAAAGCTCAAAAATGGCATAAACGCGTGAGAGATTGTGGTCTGTTTCCTGACAACATAAAGGGCTTGATGCATTCAAGAAGTGTCTATTACATAGACAAATTATTAAATATTCTACTGGGAGGGACACTTCCAAAGAGGAAAATGAAGAATGAAGATGTATGTGGAGAGAGATTTGTGGCAGGGGAAGAGGGTTTTCTTTGAATCCAACAAGGGGTTTGCTTGGGGGCATTTCCTGTCCAGCCCTTTATTACCAGGGTCTTTGTGGAGGGAGGGTTGACGCCAGGCTCCCCATTGGGCAGTCCCCTGGAAGCAGTTGGGAATTCCTACACTTTCTCCCTAGGTCTCCAAAGGATCCCGTTTTCTCAGTCTCTCTTTCAGGTTGTCCGGAACTTTGAGCCTGACACCTCCCTCCAATGGGACAAGCGAGCTGCGGGCTATGAATACGCTGGAAGCAAGTTCTTTGCGGATTTTACGGAGTTTTCTGCGCTCCCAAGAAGGGCTGACCATACAATTGCCTATTGCTAGCTTTCCCCACTGGAGCCTGGGGGCTCCCTTTCCCTAACCCGAAAGCGCTGCACGGGGGGCGGGGACGTGGGGGTGGGGAGGGAGGGGGAGGGCAGTGGTTTCCGCGAGCACGGCTTGATGTTACTGAGTGAGTCGTTGAATGGGGAGCGCTGCTGTCCCCAAGCCGATTGGTACTTTTTGTCAGGAAGAAACGCCGAGAGGTGGGAGTGCCTGGGGAGGGAGGCAGGCGGTCCCTACCGCAGGCGCGGGGAGCAGCCTTCCGCCCCTCCGCCTGCTTTCCAAGCCTGGGCTCTTAGGAGTGGCTGAAGCTGCGGGGCGCTTCTGGAGCCTGTGAATGAACCCTCCTCCTCTCCCTCCTCCTTCTCTTCGCTGAGTCTCCTCCTCGGCGCTGACGGTACAGTGATATAATGATGATGGGTGTCACAACCCGCATTTGAACTTGCAGGCGAGCTGCCCCGAGCCTTTCTGGGGGAGAACTCCCGGCGCGCGGGTGCAGCAGCCGCGAGCATTAGGTGTTGTGGACGGAGCTGGGACTGGGATCAGCGGTCAGCCCCGCATCCTCCAGCGCGGTCCCGCTCCCTCCGCACCCTTCCCCGGGCCACCGCGCTCCCTATGTGACCCGCCTGGGCAACGCCGAGCCCATTCGCGCAGCGCTGCGGTGAATTATTTTCCCCAAACTGCAATAAGCCGCCTTCCAAGGTAATCACGTTTCTTTTGTTCCCCCCTTTAAAAAAAAAAAAAACTTATAGAAAAAAACGCGAGATAAGAAAAAAGAAGTACATCGCAATTGGTAAAAGGCTTTAATTAAGGCAAATGGAACTAGCTGTAAGGCGAAGTTAAGAAAATGTATGCACTTTAAAAACGCAGGTAACTTTCAAAGGGGCTTTTGGGGAGAGGAATAAGGAGGGATCTTAGTGCTGAAAAAGATCCAGACAAAAGAAACTCGGGGTGGGGTGGGTGGGGGTAGAAGGACTAACGGAACCGAGGGAGGGTGGGAAGGGAATTGTAGAGAAATCTTAGAAAAGTCGTGGGGTCTTCAGCTGGAGAGCAAGAAGGCTCCTCTGGCACCTTGATATTTTTTGTTGTTCTCGTTAACCTGCTCGAGGCAAAAGTTTGAATGGGGACTACTAAAACTTGCTTACAGACAAGTTCCTGAAGCCGCCTGGGTGCCGGCCACCTGGTTTCCCAGTCCCTGGTGTGTGGTCAGTGCCTGATGTTCCTGGAAAGCCGCTCCAGGGCAGCTCCTGACAGCGTGACCTGGCCCCCAGCAGCCTGGGACCTGCACAGACCAGAGCCCTTTAGACCACAGGCTGGGAAGGCAGATTCGTCCAGGGACGTGAGGAGTCCCCGGGCAGTGTCGCTCTGATGACTTGGGGACTGTCACGGCACTCTCCCTGTGCCCCTGGGTTCTTTTGTCCTGCGCGCGGTGCGCTGGGGCCAGCAGGGAAGGAGCAGGGGATGGGGGTGGGGTTGCCGGAGCCCGGCGGAGGTCTGGGAGGAGGCTGGGCGGGAAAAGCCTGCCCTGAACCAGCCGGGATGTGCAAGAATTTTTTTCTCACCCTGGAGAGCTAAATGGGGGCTGTAGCGCTTGTCTCAACAAGCAAAGAGGCACTCAGAGCGCACTGCAGACAAAGGTGGCACGGGGACCCGAATCGGGGGCCCGCGTCCAGGTCCAGCCCTCTCCCCTGACCGCGACGGTCCTCCTTTTCATTCCATATCCCCACCCCCTCCGGGTGCTCAGCTCCAGTTGAGCAACTTCACTGACGGGTCAAACGGCGCAGAGAGCTTGTGCCGGGTGCACGGGGGCCGCCCTCGGCCTGAGCGTCCCACTGCCCTGCAGAGGCGTGGGCGCGGTGAGCGACAGCCCTGTTTTGTGCGGATCAAGGGCACCCAGGTTGTCTTGCCTCGCTCTCCGTGTCACCCGGCGTGGAGCGGTCAGGGCGTTAGGCAGCGGAGAGTCGGGGTAGAAGAAGAGTGTCATAACCTAAACCATTTGCTTTCGGATTCAGCCGCACCCCCAGTAAGCCCCACAAGTCCCTGGGAGATGCAGCTGGAAAGAGGAGCAATCAGCGCGGCCCCAACAGAGCTGTCCCGCCGTGCGCACACCTCGCGGCAGAAAGAGAGTCTGTGTCCTGTTTCTCATCTTTGTGGCTCCCTCTCGCTCCATCTTCTCTGCTTCCCTGCCCCTCTCCCGGCCTCTCCTGTCTCACTCGCTCTTGCGTCCCCTCCCCCACGGCTGACAAATGAATGGCTAGTGTGAAATCCCTGCCTACCCTGTCCGGGGAGGCTGGCGGGGAGGGAGGAGCGAGGGAGGCGGTGCGCTCCTTCGGATCTGCCCCCCAGTGTGGGGCTCGGACTGGCAGAATCTAGATGTCTAGGAATAGAGTTTTGTGGCGGAGGGGGGCGCCCCCTAATGGAGAGAGTCAGCACAGGTGGAGGAAAACTAGCCGCTTTCAGAACCTTCGGTTCAAGAATGGCAGGCCCTCGCTTCCCCTTTGGGTCTTGGTTTTCCGCTTTAGAATATGCGGTGTGGAGGACCTGGGAGGAAAAAAACCAAGCCTGTGCGAAGTGCAGAGGCGCCTCCTTGCGAGTAGGCTGGAAGGCACTCCGTGTCCTGGGTGGAGTCCAGCTCGGTGGACGAACGCACGGCCAGGGGCAGATCCAGGCTTTGGAGGTCTGAACCCGCAACCGTGGGCGTCTTAAAGAAAGACGGCACGAAAAGTCTTGCTTCCCCCACCCCAAGACCTTGCACCAAGGCTTACATTTCCTCAACTTCAGGACTCACGTCGAAAGTGGAAAGTGGGAAGGAAGCGGACGCTGAGAGGAAAAAGAAAGAAAGGGAAGTGGATGGAAGGGAAAGAAGAAACGGAGATGGGCGGATGCCTGCGGACAGCCGGGAGCGGACGGGAAGGGCTCGTTTCGGGCTTTTGACCTGAATTTCGCCACTCGTTTTAAGATTTTGCTTTTACTCCCACAAGCGATAACAAATGCGATTGGACTGACTTTCCAGAATGGAAGAGTGGGAAGGACCCAGAGAGTGGGGGTGGTCCAGCTCCGCCTACTGGGGGATGGGGCCACCCCCACTCTCCCAGCCCGCGCCTGGGGACCAGGGGCGCTGGGGGCTCCCCGCGGCGCCGGGCTTCACCAGCAGCCGCGTGGGTTGGAGCTGCAGTTCCCAGCCCCAGACCGGTGTGACTTCCTAGGCTCAGAGACAGCCACGCAGCACCCCCGGCAGCCGGCGCAGCTGGGTCCTCACCCGCCCACGCCATTGGGGGCGGGGCGGGAAGGCGGGGCCAGGCCTCGCGGAGAGCGCCAGGGGTTGGCTGCAGCTGGAGCAGAGCGACTTACACCCAGACGGCGCTAAACAGGCTTATTAAAAGGCTATTTGATTTTTCCTTGCTTCTTGGGAGTGGTAGGAGGGGTGTAGGGTTTTTTTTTTTTTGCCTCGAGGCAGGGGGGAAATAAATTTTTACTCTAAGCTTACTCTAATTTTTGGCAAAAAAATGAGACGAGTTTATACTGTGTTCCATATATTGACTTTAAAAATACATTCAGGTCGGTTTAAAGACCATTTTTAGTCAATTAAAAGATTAATCGCGTTCCAGACTGTCATAAAGAGCTCGTCTAGAATGGCAAAGGATTGCCATTAGCTGGGACTAAGAATTCCAAGAGTGCAAACGTGAAGGGTGTAGCGCTGAGGTCCTCGTGCGTCAGTCGGGAGTTGTCGCTGGGGTCCGGCCCGCAGTGGGAGCTCTGCACATATTAATGAAATGACTGAAGTAGAGAACGGGGGGGAACGTGGAACTGACGAGACGCAGCTACTTTAAACTGCATTTTGGATTCTTCTACTCTGCTTTATCTCGCAAAAACTGGGTTTTGATGATCTCTTCTGTTACCTCAGATGCTGCACTTAATTGATCTGCCTTTCTTTTTTGTTTTCTTCTAAAAGCTGCAACTTAAATTGTTTTAAGTACTTCTCGGCATTTGTACCAGACCCATTGTGAAAATATTCATCTATGAATATTGTGTCCTAATATAGGATGTTTCGAGTGTAACATAAAAATAGGAAGATACCAATGGAAGCAACAATTAATTTGGAGATAAAAGTGGTTCCCACCTTGGGGAATATAGGTACCTTGAAACTGTAGGAACAGCGTGGCAAGGAGAGGGTATCAGGGAACCTGACTTCTAGTTCTGAGCTCTAAGTAGAGAAAGGAATATTTTGTAATTGTATGTGCCTGTTCCATTAATACTGCAAAGAGTTCCAATGAATTCCAAAGTGATTGAGCAATTACTTCCTCCAGCAGGAAGTCCACAGTCCTTAATCTTCTTGTGGGTGGTGGGAAGAGGATGAGATTCATGACAATCTCTAGGATTTATGTAAGCGTTCGAAGTTTTGTTTTTCTTGGTAGATTAAAAAAGAATTAAAGTTATTTTAAAATTGTATTTCCTGCTTTTAAAAATTGTTTGAAAAGAATCCTCTTAGATTTATATGTGTTTATGGATGCAGGTTCCTTCTTTTTCTCTGTGCTTGCAAACTGGAAGGAGATAGTTCTGATGTTCTAAAATGTCTGTATCCATACCCTTGTAAATTCTGTTTGGAGAGGATCTTGAGTCAAAGCTGAATATGATTACTGTTCAAGATACATCCATTGTTCTCTTTTTCTTTATGTTACTATGCCTAAATGCTTTGGGGTTAATGATTGATCATTTAGTTGAATTACAGAGCTTTTGAAAGTGCAAAAGATCAACTAACACTGTCTCCCAAAGTCATATAACTAAGCTCTCCTTTCCTGCAGGGATTTAAACATTTTTGTTGATTTTATTCCTGGACAGATATCTCTAGACACTGTATTTAAGATGGGTTATTGCCTGTGATGGAGCAGAACTTAAGACACATGTTTCTTTTGAGGGAAAGAATGAGTGACTGTAGTAGGCTATTTTCTTCACCACCCACCTATAGAAACCATTTAGAACTGACAAACATTGTTAGAGGTTACTGGCTCTGGTCTCAGAAAATAGGCTGATTGTTGCATAGGTCTCTACTTTACCAGAAAACACAGAGCATGTACTCTTTCTGATTTGGAATCAGAACAAAGGATACTAGAGATAAATATCTGGGCCATGTTCCATTTCAATTAGTGAATTTTTGCCAGTTTCCTCTTGTAGCCTACTTAAGAACATATGTGTATATATGTATATATGTGGAGATACATATAATTTGTGTGCATATGTACATATCGTACATATATAGGCTTTATCTTCGTGTGTGTATTCAGGGTTTTTAGACCCTGCTAAGTTTTTATCACTGAATGTGTAAGAGTTGGTGTATTTCACTGATCAGTAGAAATAATCTTTGTCTAATTTAATATTATCAGTTATGTTTCCTTATTGAAACTTCTGTGGATTGATTTATCATCTCTACAGGGGTATATATGTTGATCTACATTTAAATTTATACTTATTTCTGTATCTATATCCCTCCTACCTTATTTTTTTAAGAAGTTTGATTCTTAATGTTATGTCTATAAAATAAGATTATGTATTTTAAAATAAACACATGTCATAAATTATGTATTTGTCACTAAATTACTTATTTGACATTACCTGAGGTATAGTGTAAGAAGCACTAGACTTGGAATCAGAAAGTTTAAGTTCGACTCATCAGCTGAGAAAACTAAGTTGAAAAACAACTTCTGGACCTTCAATATCACAGTCTATTAAATGAATCCACAGTTATAAAGATCTAAAGAGTAAATAGCTATGAAGTCTTCCAAAAATATTAAACTGTACAAAAAGGGATGTTAATATGTCTACAGGATTCATATTTAGTTTTATAATCTTAAGAATACTTAATTATCCAAAACCATTTATTTCCTCCTAAGTTTATGAAATGAGTTGATGAGGGGCACATTGTTTTAAAAATTGTCTAGTTTCATGGATCAGAAGACAAATTCCATAAATTGACTCAAATAAATGTGAAATTCAGTGGAAAAAAAATCGATGGGCCTATTCAGATTAAGAATCAATCTGTACTTAATTTCTCATTTTGAAAGAAATTTAAGATGAAACAAATGTGAAATGTAGGGAAGGACATCTTTTAAAAGATGATGAGAAGAAATCATGGGATTATTATTATTATTATTACTTATTATTATTGAGACAAAGTTTCACTTTGTTACTCTCTGTAGAGTGCAGTGGCATCACAGCTCACAACAACCTCAAATTCTTGAATTTAAGCCATACCCTTGTCTCAGCCTCCCAAGTAGCTAGGACTACAGATACCCAAGATAATGCCCCAATATTTTTTTTTTTTAGAGATGGGGGTCTTGCTGTTACTCAGGCTTGTCTTGAACTCCTGAGTTTAGGCAATCCACCCACCTTGGCCTCCCACAGTGCTAAGATTACAGGCATGAGCCACAGCACCTGGCCAAATCATGGGATTTTTCAAAAGTGAACTAGAAGTAGAGAAACCTATTCTAAGCAAAACATAAAACCCAGAAGCCACCCTAGAAAATAGTGATAAGTCTGACTAAATAAAAATTGAATTGCACAAAAATAAATGACACGTTCGGAAAGCATCTGCAAGATATGAAGGATAAAGAGCTAATAATTCTTGATAAAACATGAACTTTTATAAATAACCATAGGAAAGGCCACATCTATCAAAAAATAAGCGAAAGTTAAAAATGGGGAGTGTCAGAAAAACATAATTTTTTTAATTACAGGGAAAGTTTCTCAGCTTCATTCATAATTGAAGAGATAGTCATTAAAACACCGATGATACCCTACACTTTTTTTTATCAGAGCAGTAAAGATAAAAAAGTTTGATGAGCATTTGTGTTGGCCACGTTGTGGAGAAATCACACCTCCCATAAACCATGGTGGGGAGTCAAACAGGTTCTTCTTCTTTAGAAAATAATTTGGCAATCACCTTTTTTTTTTTTTTTTGGTAGAGACAGAGTCTCACTCTATGGACCTCGGTAGAGGGCCATGGCGTCACACTGCTCACATCAACCTCCAGCTCTTGGGCTTAGGCGATTCTCTGGCCTCAACTTCCCCAGTAGCTGGGACTACAGGCACCCGCCACAACGCCCGGCTATTTTTTTGTTACAGTTCAACCAGGGCCAGGTTTGAACCCCCACCCTCGGTATATGGTGCCGGTGCCCTACTCATTGAGCCACAGGCACCACCCTACAATCACCTTTTTTTTTGTTTCGATTCGCTATCAAAACCTTTTAAAGAATCCATACATACTTTGACCTAGCAATTTCACTTCTAGATATCATCATAAAGATATTGATATAAATGGCATCCATTTCCCACTTAATAAGTTCAAGCATAGAAGGCAAATAGTGTACCTTAATGACTGAGGATATGGGTGTAGGCTAAAGGGAAGTGGAGAAGTGGAAGGGATGCTGGGGACTCTGAGGAAGAGGCAATGGCAGTGTAGTTCTAAGGCAGCTAAAGCCAGTCCATGCACTCTAAAGATGTCTTCTGCAGCACTATTTCTAGTATCAAAAATTTAGAAACACTGAAAAGGCTCATCATCATAGGGAAGTGGATGAATAAAAGTTGCTACATTCATCTTACGAAAAAGCTATGCAGCTGTTAAAAGTAACATAGAAATATCATACTTGCTGATATGGAACAGTCTCCAAAATATGCTGTCTTTCAAGTGAAGAAAGTAATATATAAAACTGTATCTAATTATGTAAAATGGGTATATATTCATTCTTTTAATAAATCTTTACCTAAGTCTTATAGTACAGGAGTGAATAAAACATCAGGGGCTGCTCTCTTGGAACTTCTGTTATGGTGGGTAGAAAAAGGAAATTAGCAAATATATATGTAAAATGGTGACATGTGCTATGATGAAAACAGAACATAGGAAAGGAAGTAAGAGTCTGGTACATCTTAGGTGGAGTAATGAAGTTTCACCAGGCAGAGAACAGAGTGCTTAGGGGCAATGATGTGCAAAAGCTTAGTCAAATCCAGGTTCAGGAATCCAGTTGCAGGTTAGTGCTAAAATGCCATTGCTCTTGTGCAGTAAATTTATGAGATTTCATGTCTAGACCATGTGATTTCGCTCTGCGTTATGGCAGCTTTTCCTGTGAGAAAGAAACATGGAGCAAATGTGATAAGAGATGTTCATTTCATGCACTTTATGGTTGAGGTATCCTAGACAGTTCCTTGTCCAGGGTAACTAATTAGCAGAATGGTAGACAAAACCACTGTGTCTGCGTCCTTAAGCCACCCCTCACTGAACTAGGCTTCCCCAAGATCGAGAGAGAATACTAAATATCTATTTAATAGAACATTGGCACCCTCTCTGAGGCTGCCCATCCCTGCGTGGCTCTTGTGCTCTCTGCAGACATTTCTCATGAATAGGAGTTCTGTTGACCTTGCCTCTTGTGTCTCCCAGGCAATTAAACAGTCTCAGTCAGCTGTACCTTGATTGATCAATGACTTTCTCCACTTCTCACTGACTACAGCAAGTGTAGTAGGAGACTAAATCTAGATGCTGGCTCTCATATCTTCAGGGCTTTCTGCGCAGACAGATTTGCTACCACTAATAGACTATGCTTACAGAACAATAGAAGAATGGGAATGGGGGTTGGAATGGAACTAAAAACAAAGAAAGAGACTTTAGAACATTTCTCAATAAGATCAAGCACAGAAGGCAAATAGTGTACCTTTATGACCAAGGATATGGGCATAGCCTTAGGAGAATTGGAGAAGTACAATGAATGCCATGGACTCCGAGGAAGAGGCTTTGGAAATGTAATTCTAAGGCAACTAAGGTCAGTCAATGCACTTTTAGATATTTACTAAAGAGACAAATGATCATCTGTTAATTCAAAGGATGGAAACTCAGGTGCCTAGAGGGGCCAGGCACAGAGAGGCTAAGTGGGGGTCGTGATGACCTCAAGTATACAGACCCAGGGGGAGAGGTTCCAATAATTAGACCTTATGATGGAATGCCTGGACTATGGACTTAGCATTGCTAGATCTTCTGGTCTTTCAAAAGAAATTAGAGATCTGGGACGCAGTGTAAGCACTAATTTTTAATTCGGAATAACTCATGCAAATATATTTATGCAACTTATTCAAATGATCTTTTCTTTGTATTTTTAATGCATTGGCGTCCTTCTCTAGCCTAGTCTTGGGGGTCATCTTAGGGCACATGGTGAGTACAGTTGTTATACCTTTATAGACAAAGGAGGAGTTAGGCTTTAGGGATCTGTCTTGGGTAGCAAATTTGAATGCAGAAGACCCATTCCTGGGTCAGGATTATAACTTCTCTTCTATTTTTATGAGATTAGACCCTCTAGATGCTGACAAATATCAGATATTATTGGGTTATGATAATTGAATTCAATGGGATTGATTCAAAATTGGCCCCACTTGCCCATATTCACAAGGAATTGTTGGCACATCATTTCAAAGTGTTTCTAAATAGGAAAGAGAGACATTGGTCATGCTGAACATTTCTCAAGGGTCCACTCTGATCCTGACACTATAGAAATACTGGGGATAAGTTGAATAAGATATTCATGCTGTCAGAGTCTACTATTCTAGAGAGAAGATAAAACTTGTTTACAAATCAGAATTCAAAGTACATAACAATAAGTACGGGGCATTTATTATAAACACCAAGTTACACATTGGTACTGTAAGGGTAACATAGTTTATAATTCTCAAATCCAAGAGCTTCAGTTATTTTTATTTTCATTATTAGTGAAATGAACCCACAGTTACATCTGTAACATCTGTAGAAAGTTTGAATTAGTAATTTTGATAATAAATACTGAGTACTGAATACATTGGGTGTCATTGAACTAAATTTTATATGCATTGTTTTATCATTTCTCTCAATTATTCCAATAATTAAGTACTAATTTTCACTATCAAATAGCTACAGAAAATGAGGCTGAGACAGGTATAGTAATTTATCCCAAATCACAGAATGAAAGGAGAGAATGCAAAACTTGAATTCAGTACTGTTTGATAGTAAAACCTAGACTTTTAAAATTATGCTTATAAAGATTTACTAAAAAAAAGAAAAAAGAAAACAAAAATAGAGAAAAAAAATTTTTCTTGAAGGAAAGCAGGAAATTATTGTTTATAAGTGTAATTAAAGAAAGGTTTCTTATTTTCCCTGAAATACTATAACAGCATTGAGATGTAGGTACATACTTCCTCCTTGCTGTGCTATAATATAAGAAATCCAGAAATGTAGCAGCATTATGCATTTGCCAGTTAGTGCCTAACAAAGTCTATTAGGATATCTGAGTAATTATGTGATGAATAATAAATTAGCAGGATTAATCTAGGATTATCAGCTCTATGCTTTTCATTGTGAATTATCAGTTGGCCTATAGATGGAAAATGTGGTCTCTCATGGATTAAGCTAAAAATGCTTTTCAAGAAATATTTAGAATTATAGAGTTTATAATTTTGTTTTTAAAAGGTTCTAACCCTTATTTCAAGATTTAAAAAATGAAATGCAAATAAAGAAATCAAATTCAGAATAACATTAAGGTATAAGAAATAGTTGTCATAAATTGAAATTGAAGTTGAGTACCAATTAGACTCGTATTCTTTATCATTTACTTTTTTTTCAATTTAGGTTTCCTAAATAATACAGAATTAGTCATTTTCTTCTTCTTTTTTTTCTTAAATTTTCAGATTGATATGAGGGTACAAACATTTAAGTTACAATGTTTGCATTTGTTAGGATGAGTCCCTGTTGTAATATCTCACACCCAAGAGGTGTGTCATATATACCCTTACCCATTAAGTGGGAGCACACCCATCGCCTCCCTCCTCCCTTGCCTTTCCCTCCCCCCTCGTCCCCCCAACTTGAATAGAATTGAGTTTTTCTCTTGTGTGGGTGTATATCAGATCTTCCACTGGCTTCATATTAATATTGAGTACATTGGATATTTTCTTTTCCATTTGTGTGATATTTTATTAAAAAGAATGTGTCTAAGGCAGGTTATAAGGAAGTTGTGTAGGGTTTCAACTCAAATATGTGTCCATTAGGATGTCTTCAGCTGTAAGCAACAAAATCACCAATTTCATTGGGTTTAAACAATAAAGAAATTTGTTATCTCAAATAAAAAGAAGTTTAAAGGCATGGCTCACTCTAGGGCTTGGGGTCTCATGCTTTGTCTTTCCTGATTCTTCCTCAGCTTCATTCCCTGAAGCTCTCATATACATGCACAGATGCAAGATCCCTACAGTAGTTCCAAGAGAAATATCCTATCAGGATAATGTTCGATGAAGAAGAGTGACCATCTCTTCTTTTCTTAAGATGAATCTGTCCTTCCTTGGAAAAGAAATCCCCTCACGTATCATTGACCAAGATTTTATCGTATTCCACTCCAAAACCAATTTTTGACAAAGGAAATGGGACCACTATAATTGACTCAGGACTTTAGATTATCCCCTTGGGCTGGAATTTGACGTCTAAAGTATATGGCTACATGAAGGACAGAAGTCAGTAGAAAAGAACCGAGTTTTGTTAGGAAAGAAAAAGAGAAACAGCTTCTGGGAAGCCAACCAACAATGGCTATTATAGAATAGTTCTGCATGTTACAGGAAAGACACAACTGTGGATACCAGATACTCCCCTGCCATTCTTCCGACTATTGGGTCTTTGGTTCTAGATAGTCCTCAATGCTGGTACTTATCCTCCCTAATTATAGTTTCCTAGAAACCAGAGTTGGAAGGGACCATTCTTAGACCAGATTGTTAAATGTCTTCCCTAAAGTCATGCAATAAGTTAATGGCAAGCCAGGGCAGGATTTTTTATTTCATTCTTTCCTCTTGAGACTTGAGCACTGTTGGAACTGCTTTAAAACTCATGGCAAACTCTGGTCACTTTTGTAATTAACAGCTCCTTATAATACGTTTATTTTGTTCGCTCAGCCAGCCAGCAAGTAAATGTGGTCTGTGCTTTAAGAATCCTGCTGAGGTCCTTACTTCCTGTTTTGATGCCATGTGCATGAACCACCAACTGGTTCCTTCTCACCTCAGAGTTGATGTGGATTTCTTTCTTTCAACATCTCTTTAAGGCTCTCTATCTTCTCTTGCTCCATCTGCAATCAGCTTTCTGTATCTAAATAGACTTTGTGGTCGTCCCTTCCTCTTAGACTGTGGTCTCTATTATTCCACTGTGGGCTTCCCCTGGTAGTTGTCAGACACCTCCACCTTTTCAGAGTCCCCAAACTGGGTTCTGAAATGATTTGGGTAACTTCTGCATTAGATGACATTCAAGCTAATAATTACAAGTTCCCTCATGTGTTTACAATCCAAGAGGAGCTGCTTATTACCTTCAATGCACAAATAGCATGTGATTTATAGCCTGCCACAAACCTGAATGGTGGTGATTTATTATTTTGTGTTTTTCTTCATTTCTAGGACAAGATGTTGATAAATATAAAGAGCATCTTATGGATGTGCTCAACCTTAATAGCAACCCATGCACTACAAAAAGGTAAGTATGGCCATAATTCCTTTATGCTAATTGAAAGAAAAATGTAAGGACCAGATTATGGAATAGCAATATAGAATCACTAGGATAAAAAGACGAATTTTTCAACCCTTTCAGTGTTGAAAACTATTAGATAAAGTATTATTAGGCTGAAAAGCGTGGTTTTAAATAAATAAATCAAAACAGGATGCTAAAGATGCAGATTGTGTTCAGCTGCGCCAAAAGATTCATCTATAGCATTGGGCACATTTTAAAGTTTCAATATCTTTAATAGTGTTTCTCAAAGACTTCCTTATACAAAAAGAAAGATTCTTTAGCACACAGGAAATAAAGTTTAAAAAGGTTCAGGAAGATAAAATTGATAGCCAAGTTCTTACCCCCACCTCCCTTTCTTTCCTTTGCTTTTTAATTTTATTTATTTATTTTTTATTTTTGGACATCTTTTCTTTAATTTTTTTTTTTTACTGTTTGGGATTCATTGAGGGTACTTTTCTTTGCCTCTTAAAATGCACGTGCACTGTTTTTACTAGCTTTAAATTTTATATTCATCTAACAAGGTTTCTAGAATTGTGTTTCATTATTTGATATATTCAAGGAGTTACCAAAGAATTTGAAGAAAGATACTATCCTGTGTATCCTATCCTATCTCAGACTCAGATTCCATTTCTTCCTCATGCTCACATTATGCTTTAGACTCACTGAAATAATTTACACATACACAGATTTCATCTTTTCTGGTTTTCTGTATGGGTTCCTTTAGCTTGGCACTTGTCTTATTTTCTACAATTCTACTTTGATTCGGTTTTGAGACTGAAAGTTGAAGGATCACTCCATCTCCACCCATCCATCCATTCATTTTCCCATCCACTCATTCATTGACAATATTTTTTGAATACATTCTTTGCGTCAACTATTGTTCTGAGTGTCTGGGGATATACCAGCAAAAAGAGTCACACATTGTCCTAGTTTTCATTAAATCTAGCCCCCTAACTGTAAGATGCAAGTAGTACACAAGTGAAGAATCAGAATGAGATTGATGGATGTAAAGCTGAGTAACATACTAGAGAATGGCCTGGCTTGGGAGAGTTGGTAAGGAATCTCTGAGAAACTAATGTTTAAATTGAGATGAGAATGAGTAGGAGCCAACCCACCAACATCTAACCCTAAGTCAGGAAAAAACATAGTGAATGTGAGTGGCAGAAAGGTCATGGTAGTTGAAGAGAAGTGACCCAGAGGAGAGTAGGAGATATGGACATAGAAAGAGGCAGAAAGCTGTTCATCCAAGTGATGACAGCACCTGACACTTGGATAGGACTCTCTAGGAGCCGGAGACTGTATTTAGTGCTATGAACTCACTGAAACATCTGCTACCCATATATGAAACAGAGGAAACTGAGGCCCTGGGAGGCTAAGTAGCTTGCTCAAAGTCCCTTGGCCAGTGAGTAGCAGAGCTAGGGATGAACCAAGGAGGTCCCGGGAGTGTGTGCTCTTCATCACCAGGTTACATTTCTAATCTGCATGGGGCATGTTAGGCTTTATAAAACACTAGATTTTATTTCAAGTGCGGTAGGAAGCACTGATCGGTTTCAGCAAGTGAAAGACATGTGCTGAAGGTTTTGAAAGTTCCATTTATGCTGTTCTACACAGCTTCCATCGTACGAGTAGCAGCAGGGATATCACTTAGGAGGCTCCTGCAGTAGTATGTGCATGAAGTGGGCAGCTGCTGGCAGTGGGGATGGGGAGTCTCCAAGGGGTGGAGGATGCAGACCCACTGATGGGTGTGTGAGGGCCTGAGAGGAACAAAGGAGGAGCTGACTCTGGAGATAGCTGTTCTTTTCCTTCCTGGCCTCCCCATTCCCTTTTCTAGCCACTTTAAAGGCCCTTCCTCCATGTTCCCCTTGTTGCCTGTGCTGAAACAGCTATTACAACACATGGCATGCTCTTGTGATACCTTATGCTTTATTTTTCTTCCCTAGTAGACTGTAAGCTGCATTAGGGCCTTTTGTCTTCTAGCAGAATGCCTGGCACGCTGCCAGCATCTAGTCAGTTTATGTGTTGATTGAATGAGTGAATGAATAAGTGAATGAACGAGTGCCCCAGATGGCTGTCAGAGTCTAGGCTCTACCAGTCAGATAATGCCCCAAAAGTGTCTTCCTCAAAATTTTAGGAAGTGAAGGTGAAGGTCACAGAGAGGCAAAGACAATAGTCCCCAGGGAAGAGGGAGGATATAGAAAAGAATATGAGAAAAGGAGTTGGTTTGGGCAGTCAGGATGGGAAGGGGAGTTACAAAGTGGGAGGCCACCATCACTTCACTCGGGGTTAGACTTTCACCTAGGACGAACAAAGAACTCACACAATAAAAACCAAACCAAAATAAAACAACTTATGGGGTAGCTCCTTTATGGTATTTAAAAAAAATAATTATACAAACCAACAATATTAGGTAATTTCTACATGTCTGGACCTATTCTTTTTAATCCATGATCACTATTGGGAGGTAATCAGTTTGGGGCTAATTTTAGGAGAATTTTATTTTTTCATATGAGAGATAAAAGTAAAAATACCTAAGTTCCACATCAAGCTTTTTTTGCCAGGTTCATAGAGGGATATACAACAGTCATAAAGAAGTCAAAAGAAGTCCTTTTATCTCAGGGTTCTCTCCGTTTATTCCCAGGCACCCAAGAGGCTAATGGACACCTTGTCTATTGTTACTGGCTTTATTTTTTACATGTGAAGAACTTTTGTCTTTAACAATACCCACTGTCTTGGGTTATAAACTACCTTAATCATTGATAATTTGTATTGACCCTTTTATTTTGATATTCCCCCATGAGTAGAAAATGGAGCCATGCCCTGTCATAAGCAAATGAATGAACTAGATGGTGATATTTGACACTTGAATGAGTGATAAATGCCCATATTCTCAACCTCACATTTATTTGGCTAAGGTCTATGTGTGTGAGTGTGGTCAAATTGTGCAGGTGGAATTTACATCATTCTTACTCTGCAGAATCTACTGACAGAGAATAAGGAGTAATTGATCATTCATTCTTTAGAGCTTTGTCCCATACTATGCTCATTAGACCACAAACCATCTGGTGAGAACAGTGAACTTTTTGTTAGGATTCATTTTTATTACTAGCATTGTCAGACTTTCAAACAAATTCCTGTAGGTAGCAGACTATTTAGAAACATACATAGGCTATAAACAGTATTCTCTGAACTGCTAAATTTCTTTGTTAAAATATTTAGATTTAGTGAACTTAGTTCTTGTGACCAAATACATTAAGACCCAAGACTTGACACACAAAATTTGATCACACAGCTGTTTGTTAATCCTGCCGTTAAGATTGGATTCTACATAAATATGTATTTAAATCCAATCAAAGCTTTTAATTTTCTTATACCTATATACATTCAGAACAATAAATAGCCCTTGGGAAATTTTCTTGTGACATTATTTTGTTCTAATGCATCTTTTTGTTATAGCCCAGTTATTTAGCAATGATCTAAGTTTCAGAAACGTCTCTATTAAACAGATTGGGCTGAATTTCATGTCTGCCTGAAACATCTAAAATCATGAAAAGAACTATAATTTAGTAATAAATATTAGAGAATTTAAAGTGATTCATCTTAAGCTAATTTTAAGGAGATCACAAAGAGTTTCATAATTTAAAACATAATTGAGGCTGATAATAAAACTTTATTTTTCCATTAAAAGGCAATATTTTATTTGTAGCAAAGTTAATCATCTAAATAATTCTTCAGGAAGGAAGGTGAAATTTTCTAGAACATACAATAAATGTAAATTCAGAGATTTTTAGGTCATAAAACTCTCATGCTTTATCTTCTTAGAACCTCTATTCTTGGCAAGAAAAAAAATCCAGATATGTGGGTTCAAATAACAGGAATAGGAAGCAGGTAGGAGTTACTTTCAAGGCATCCCCTGAGAACTTTATGGATTTATTAAAAAAAATTATAAAATTAGTAAAAGGTTTCAATTCAGATAGTGATTAAAGAATAGTAGAAATAAGATGGGTCTAGGGCAGGGCCTGTAGCTCAGTGGGTAGAGCGCTGGCCCCCTATACCAAGGATGGTGGATTTGAACCAGGCCCTGGCCCAACTGCAACAAAAAATAGCTGGGCGTTGTGGCGAGTGCCTGTAGTCCCAGCTACTCGGGAGCCTGAGGGAAGAGAATCCCCTAAGCCCAGGAGTTGGAGGTTGCTATGAACTGTGACACCACAGCACTCTGCCGAGGGTGATAAACTGAGTCTCCAAAAAAAAAAAAAAAAAAAGAATAAGATGGGTCTAGAGTAGACTCTGAATGGGAACTAAAACAAAGACTTCTGCAACTTAATTTAGGGACAGGGCAAGAACACCAAAGCTAAATGATTTCTTGATGAGGTGTCAGGAGACGCTGTGTTCTGGCTCAGGTCTGTCACCAGCCAGCTGGGAGCTTGTTACTTCCTCTCAGGGGAGCATCCTTAGTAAGGAATTGGACTCATTTTACTCTCACAGTGAGCTTTAAGTTAGAGAATTTATTGCATAAGCCGAAGAGGCCATTAAAAAATGAAATTATCCCCTGGCTATTATATTTCAAAATTCTAATAGTCTTAGTAACATTTTAAAGATTAACTTGTTACAGCTAATGTACACACTTCATTTTATTTTTATTTAATTGTATTAAGTCCCTAACATGTGTTTTAAATAAGCTATGTGTAGATTTATAAAATGATAAACAAACACATGACAGCAATAACCATCATAAATTTGAAATAGATTAGTGATTCCTATAGTAAATATACTAAAATAGAATACTGTATTAATTATTTAAAATTTATTTGTGCCATATAAAAGATTTTATAGATCAGTCCTTCTAAAATTAAAATTTCAATCTCTCAATAGAGAATTTTTCTTAATATCTCCATAATCCTTTCCTACAATTTGCCAAATGACTTATCTCCATTGTTACCTACATCTCTATCATTGATGAAGTTATCTATCTATGTCTATGTTACAGTGACATTTCTGATGCATGTCCGTGCTGAGATATATGTTACCAATATTTTAGGCCCCTAACATAATAAGTGTTAGATACACACTATTCTGTTAATTACAAATCATTATTTCACTTCACCAAGAGGCTACTATTAACTTGTTAACCATAGTTTCATGAAGTGAGTTTTGTGCATTACTGACAATTTCCTGTATTACCAACGCATTGTGTGGCCTAATAATAGAAAGTAGGGAGGTGGGGAGATGGATTTTTACAGGAGGGAAAAGAACATGTTCTTTTGTATGGAATGGTATTCCATTGTAGTCAGTGTATTCTTCATCATTCAAAGTTGAAAGGCATCCTGCAAGGTACATACCATACAAGGGTTAGGTGACCAGAAGCCAGCGTTTCCCTCAGCATATAATTGAGAGGTGACATTTCACTGCAAAGTGATTGCAGCTGAATTTGTCATTATGGTGAAAGCCTTTGGTTCCAACATGGGACCTAAGAGCGTCCTTTAAATCTTAGACTTTCCCTTGTACCAGTCCTGCGAAGTACTTTTTGAAAATTCTCAGTTCCCCTTTTGCATTTATTTTCATTTTTTCTAAGGTTATTTGGTCATTATCTTTGAAAGTTTTTTTTTGTCTTCTTACCTGTAGGTATTTTCACCTTTCAAACACTCTTCCTGACTTAGTCTTTCCAACCCAGACCCAGAAAAAAACTTTCCTGCTAAGGGCGTCCTCTCTGGAAAAGTCTGATTCTCACCTCATCCTTTGCCCTTGGTTGCTTTTCTTCTTATACTTGACTCATGCTTTGCTCTTCATTGCTTTTCTTCTAATACTTGACTTCTTTTATTGCTTATTTAGTTAATGTTAAAAACTAGGTTACAAATATTTTTAAAAGAACACCATATTTTAGCACATAAAAATAAACATTATTAATCTCACCCAGTCTTTGTTATAAAACGGCATTGAAATTATTTACTCATCTCTTTACATAAAATCATTCTAATGATTTCATATATTGCAGATGTAACCAAATCATTATAAAGGTTTCTTACCCCTTCACATATTTAATAGATTCAGTGTTGATTTTTTAGGACTGTTAATCTGCTATTTTCTCTTTCCTCTAGGCAACATGGAAAAAACCCCACCTGTTCGGGGCACCCTCTCTGGAAAAGTCACCCTGTTTTGTCATTTTTCAACCTTGCCTACTTTGCCACCCAGTTCCAACACCAGCGAATTTCTCAGAATCAAATGGTCTAAGATTGAAGTGGACAAAAGTGGGAAAGATTTAAAGGAGATGACTGTCCTTGTGGCCCAAAATGGGAATATCAAGATTGGTCAGGACTACAAAGGGAGGGTGTCCGTGCCCACACACCCCGAGGACGTCGGTGACGCCTCCCTCACCATGGTCAAACTGCGTGCCAGTGATGCGGGCCTGTACCGCTGCGACGTCATGTATGGGATTGAAGACACGCAAGATTCCGTGTCACTGGCCGTGGATGGTAAGGCGTTTAGACTACACAGAAAGTGGTGTAACATGCTAGCTGGTTCAGAAGGGTTGTGAAACAGTACTTGAGTAACTGTTTGTGGTTTGCACAGTGGAAAAAAATATCCATCAGTCCAGTAATCGCTGCCTTTCACTAAAGATGAACTATTGGTTGTTCGGAGGTCAAGGCAGGTGACTTTTTGCCAACTACATTGGTTTCATGAAGCAAAGTATAATGTAGTGAAAATACCGAATACCTCATGACAGGGTACGTAGTTCAATGACCATTACTCCGTGTTGAGACCTATCAATGATTGTTTTCCAAGACTGTAAAGGCTCTTCTTACCTTATCATTTATTTTGCTAGCCTCAGACTATAATATTTTTGTTTTTTTTTGTCTTGTGTGTCTTTGTATACATGTATAGAAACATATTTATACACATATATACATACACACACACAAAAAAAACCTTTCCCCCTTTTTTCTCATGCTCTTAGTATGATTATTAAAATCATTGAGTTTGCTCTTAAGAAATATCTTAACTCACCAATGTACAGAATTATGATTCAATAAAATTATTAAAAAAAAAGAAATAACTTACTTTGAAGAAAAATTGTGCTTAGTAAAAACTATGATACTTATCATAGTGTCTTAAAAAAAGGCTAAGACTCAATAAATATTTGCATTGGATCACAAGAACTTAGTAAGGTTTTTAAAGGTTATTACACTAGTTGTTATCCATTAAGTCTTGCAATGAGACATTTTAGTTTTACTCTCCTATCAGCGGTGGTTTATATGTCATTTGAATTTAAGTCAGGAGACAAAGCAAAGAAAAATTGCTTTAATTGGGTACACACATAATGCCATAGCTCTTGGAAGCACAATATTTTGGCAAGTTATTAAGCACAATTCTAAAACCCAGACATGATGGAACAGATTTTCTTCCAACCCTCCACTTCCCTGTAAAATATTTACCTTTCAGAAAAATATATAAAGGGTTTTATTAAAACTCTTTCTTGTGTAGCCAAAAGGAAATACTTTGAATTTCAGATGCAACAAATTCACTTTCTGAGCACACTTTTACATTTGCATGCTATTGCTTCCTTCTATAAGTCTATTTTTATGATGTCTAGGCATCCAATAAATATCCTGAAGTCTTCTAATCTTATCATTTATTTTGCTTGCCTCAGATTGTACTACTGTGACTTCATTCTCTCTTTAGTTTATCTATCACTTTTTTTAAATCCCCAAAGCAGTTTAACAACTTCTTACCATTTTTCATCATTAAAGAATTAGCAATAGATTTGCCCCTTGCCCCTCTGAAACAATGAAAATCCTCCACTTAATCTCCTTAGCTCCATGGGGTCTTCAAATTATTCCAGCAATGGCAGACACTTATACAGATTGAAGTCCCCTGCCTTGGTCGAGCAGGCCCCTTTGTGCCCCCTTTCTGCCAATCTTCTGTGGACATGGAAGATTTTTAATTACCAAGGAGACTATTTGAAGCTTTGATCAACACGAAACTTACCTAAAACCATTCAAATTCTTGCTTAAGCCTCAGTGATCATTTTAAGCTATCTCTTATACTTTCCAGGCAGCATCAGGTATACTTCCTGGAAATTTTAGAGAGGTTCTATAGAAGGTACATGTTGACATTTTATTTCACTTTTTTGCGAAGTCTTCTCTTTGAGTCACGAAAGAACAGAAGTGGGAAAATGGCTCTGAGTTGTCATGGCATCTACGCAGTGTCTGTGCAGGTCCTTTTCTATTGGCTCTGATGAAAGGTACTTATCTATGAGTTAGCTGGTCTGTTCCCTAAGGTTCCTTTACTGTCACACATTTGTCTTGGAAGACAGAGACGATCTGAGGATGGATGTGTAGGAGACAGTCTTATAGCTAGAAGCCAAGCTGCTGAATATAGACTATTGTCAATTCCAGGAAATTCAGACCTTTTGCCATTATTACCAGGAATAAGAGGAGAGTGTGGTGTGTCTTGGAAACCACAATTCATTCCAAATACCAGTGTGGGTGGAAGTGTTCTTAAGTGATATGACTCTTAATAAAAAATCTCATTCATAAGACCCAGCTGCCTCAATTTCTATTTTTTCAGTGACTTCCCTGGCACATTAGTTTGATCCACCTCGGTGTCTTGTAGAAATGAGTCACCATATTTACTCCAGCTAAAAATGGAGACTCTCTTGTTGAAATGGGAAGAGGGAATCCAAAGCTCCACCCCCTCACTTGCTCTTTCTTTGCCCTTGGGACAATTCCTTGAGCCCTAGGATGCAGCTCAAGACTACTAGTTTATACAATCCCTAAAATACGACAGAATGAAATTTGACCAAAGCATTAGGAGCTTCTACCAGGGGAGTCCGGATGACTTTATTTCAGCATTTCTTTGTATAAAAATGATACATCATATCTGTTATAAGGGAGACCCTGAGTTACTCAGATCTGGTCGTCAATATGTTACACATTCAGGCAGCACATGGTAGCCTATCCAGCATTTTGAAATCTACCTAAATAGATCTTCACATCGATCAAATAATGTAAGCAATATTAGTTCTCCTTCATAGAGGAGGAAATTAAGACTCAGAGAGCTTGACATTTATATAGGCAAGGAACAAATTAGGGATTAGCACAAGTCTTACTCAGACTTTAGTCTAGTGTCTTTTTCCATCCTGGCATATTGTATCTGAAGGTAAATATCTCAATGTTTTAAATTTGGAGAAATGGCATTAGTGAATATTTTCATGAGACCAGTCTGTTGAGCTGGTCCTGGGTAAAATTACGAAGCAGAAGTTGATCTTTGGGGCCCCGTAACTTTTTATATTTTTAGCAGAGCCTACTTCCTTTAGGTATTTCCATGGTCCCCTGAGTACTGCCTGTAATTAAGACAATTGGCCATCACTTGGGATTTAGTGATTTAAATGTCTTTCTTGGATTGTGTACACGTTAACAGAAAATCCCTGGCTAGGAAACTTTCTAAGGAAGCAGAATGACATATGTGGAGATCTTAAAATCAACGTGATTTTGCATAATTCTACATAAAGTAAAAATAATCATTCTGTTGTTATTTACAATTAATTTGATGCATCGCTCCAGTGAGAGGTTTTGCACCGCGCAGTGGGAGATTTGATATGCTGGTAACTGCTTCCTGTTGTTTTGCAGGGGTTGTGTTTCACTATAGGGCGGCGACCAGCAGGTACACCCTGAATTTTGAGGCGGCTCAGAAGGCTTGTTTGGACGTCGGGGCAGTGATAGCCACCCCAGAGCAGCTCGTAGCCGCCTATGAAGATGGCTTTGAGCAGTGTGACGCAGGCTGGCTGTCTGATCAGACCGTTAGGTGAGAGGTCGGGGGCATCCCGAAGCTCCACTAAATAACTCTGTCAACTAGGCCAGCAGGGATGTTTAAGTTTCTTTTCCTCATTCCTTTGGTACACTTACATTCAGAGAAATCATTCATTTCTTCAAACAATCAACCAACCAGCCAATGCATTAACTCATTCATTTGGAAGTGAGAAGGACGTGCCACTTACTAGCCATTTACCTCCTCAGGTATCCCATCCGGACTCCCAGAGAGGGCTGTTATGGAGACATGATGGGGAAGGAAGGAGTCAGGACCTACGGGCTCCGTTCTCCTCAGGAAACTTACGACGTGTATTGCTACGTGGACCAGCTGGATGGTAAGCTGTTTAAGCTGCTCTAGCTTCCTTTGTAGTAAGCAAACCGAGGCAAGGCGACGTGCCTGGAACAGAGCACGTCTTCCTGCTTGTTTAGATTCCACACAGCAGCATTTTGTTAAATGACCGTGTGATTTTGTGGTAAAATAAGCTGAAATTAAAGTGGAAAGAGAAGGAGGAGTGTGTCCGCGGGATGCACGTTAGAAACGGCTTTGGTTAATGGCAGGTTTTCTCATGGTCGTGCTGCTCTTGGGTTGTTTCCAATGCACTTTTAGAGCATTAAGAATAGAAAGCCGTCAGGGCGGTACCTATTCTGGTGAGAACTTCAGGTAAAAATCCTGCGTTGACAAACCACAGCGAATCCAAGGGTTGATAAACATCCCGAAGCTCCACTAAATAACTCTGTCAACTAGGCCAGCAGGGATGTTTAAGTTTCTTTTCCTCATTCCTTTGGTACACTTACATTCAGAGAAATCATTCGTTTCTTCAACCAATCAACCAACCAGCCAATGCATTAAATACATTACCAGTCCACGTGAAAAACGCCTCGTGTGTGATAGGTACTTCTGTGTTGTCAGGGATCAGAAGCCAGCTAAGAGGTAGCCCTTGCTTGAGTTCAATAGTGCGAACATTATCTGAAAGGCACAATGAAGTTTTACAATAAGGGCACATGAAATAGAAGTTTCTGTGACTTTTGAAATGGATTTTCGTTTGGATTCACAGGAATCGTAGAAGCCGAAGTGTATGAATAGTAGTATTGAATTGAATTATACTTTTAATTTTGTCTGGGTACACATAAAAATCATGATAGTTTTCTTGTGTACAATGAGGGGATCAGACCAGGTAATTTTTAGGGTTCCTTCCAGCATTAAAATTCTCTGGTTCTATGATTTTCTGAATAGAATAAGTAACCACAGAGCCTGAAAGCTAGAATATAAGCAGCTTATATTTTTTAACTGCCTTGACTAAGTTTGAATAGAAAGACCTGCTTTCAAGAAGGGTGCTTAGGTGTGGTTTTCTTGCACTAAACAATCTTTTTATCACTATCATTTAAGATTGGTAAATGTATTATCTAAACTAGAACTTCATTGTCAGTAAACGTATGTCACTCCGTCATCCTTGCATCACCGTGTGCAAGAAACAGCTGGTACACGGATTGTAAGTACAAGCTTGCAAGAGGTGGACTCCCCATGGGTGCAGGAGAGCCTCGAGTAACCTCTGCCATGACCCTTTTATTGAAATGATATACAACAGGTGTAGGCAGTGCCCATACAAGGGCTACTTGCTTAAGGGTCGCTACATGCTCTTTCCCCACCGGCTCGACTCCCACCCCCCAAATGTTCAAGGTTCAACACCCACTTGTGACTGATCTTATCAAGTTAACAAGTGACCGATCTTATCTCGTTAGAGTACTTGGTTGCTTGAGGCAGCAAAACATCTCCATGCTGGCCAGCAGATTGACCCATTCCCACGGCCTCCCTCAAGAACTGGTGACCATTGCTATAAGCATGGTGCTCAATCTCCTACACTTCATAAGCTAACTACTTTCATTTTTGTATAGAGACAAAGGAAAAACATGGAACATCTGAGCAGTAGTTGATACACACACACATATAAAATAAGAGCTTTTCTCTTCCCTTTATTTTAATTGTTTTTTTAAACTTAAATAGGAGATGGTTAGTAAGGGGAGAATCTGGTCGTAGGAAATAAATTAGATTGTTGCTAAGGTGGAAATTTGTATCATTGTTCTACTTTTGAATAATATCTATAAAAGGAATAGTCATAAAAATATTTGGAATGCTGGTAATACTGGAGCTCAACCAGAGATAGTTTTTGACAAAGTGTATGAAAGATCTAACTAACCTAAAAAATCTTTACAGAAGAGAGAGGGTACAAATCCACAGCCTGATCCAATATGAATAAGCGTCTCAAGCCATCTCCCTAATGGATAGAGAGGCTTATGCAGACTTGATGCCACCACTTGGAGGGTGTAAGTTCTTCTCTCCCCCATGTGTCTATTCCTCAGTTTACTTAGATAGAACTTCTAGATTCTTACTCTATACAAATATAGGGTCCCCAACTTCAAGATAATTTTTTCAATTCCAAAAGAGGCTTCTGCAGAAGTTCCAGAAGTCCCAGGCCATCTGCAAGAGCTGTTTGAAGCAAGTTTGACAGGTCTGGTGTAGAAGTCCCGCCGGGGGTCTGCTGGCCACACTGCACCCATTGGTGGCCCCTCCGTCTGTTCAGAGTGTCCTATCAGTGTTGGGGAACTGGGCTGTCATTGATGCTATGTGCATGGTCTGCAATGAGGAAGGATGTATTAGTCTTGTGGAGGTCCCTTTCCACCTTCATCAGCAGAGTCATCCCTAAGGCAAACATTGTGTGTTTTTGCCCCACTGTAACTCAACTGTATTTGACAAAGTTACTTGGGATAAATGTTCTACATATTTGATAACTGAATACTTGTCATGTGGACTACAGCGTAACTTTAATTCTGTTTTTTATGCCAAATCAGTAGAATGTGAACTTTTTAGTTTTAGAATGCAAATGTTGGAAGAGAAAGATCAAGGAATCAGTAAAAACACTAATGCAAGCACTGGCTGAAATTTGTGTCAGCAAACTAACAAGGCTTCTATTCGTTTCATAGAGGAAACTTGACAAATTGGCGCCCAGGCAGCATGTTGACAATGACATGGTTCTGGAAATTGTTGCCTCCTTGTTTCTTGGCCCTTGAAATAATTGGCAAATCTTTGGACACTGCTTTTTTTCTCTCTTGTCTTGAAATTGAAGTGAGATGGAAGTTAAAGAGAACTCTCACGGCTGATGATGTGAGAGGAAGATCCTGAGATAATTCTCATAATTTTTTTCTTATTTATTTATTGAAATAATGTTGTCTCTTTGAAGGAAAGACCATTGACTAATCTGTGAATTGGTAAAAATTCTTTTGGAAAGCTGACTACATAAAATTACATTTCGTATTTCAATCACCACGTTGATAAAAGATTATTTGAAGGCAAACCAAAATTCTTCCTAGGAGACATTGCCATATTCATGAGCCTAATAATTCCTACCTCTATGTTTTATTGTCCTCTGGGGAACCAAGTGTGTGTATGCAAGAGATGCTGGGAGCAGTAAAAATTAGAGATACAGATGTACTCAGAATACCTGTGATGGAACATATATCCAGGAGTTATCAGCCAAGGTGCATTACTTTAGATCAGAAGTCATATATTCCAGATAATCTAATGAAAAAAATCCATTAAGTATAAAATGAAACCCTGCTCAAAAAGGCAATTAATTTTCTGTTTTATTTTAATTATTGATTGTGTCAAGACATTCAGTTGATCAGGTCAAACTGTTTTCTTTTCTTTTCCTTTCTTATGTTATATTGGCTTTCCATAAAATTTAAATAATTGTATTAAATCCTGCCAAGTTTGAGGAAAAAATAAATCTGGTTCTTTTTCTATCTTGGTGATTATAACAGTTATGCATATTCAATAAACATTTAGTAGAATATTCAATTCTAACCTCGTAGGTGTAAAAGAGCAATTACTTTAGCTACATCTGCTAGTAAGCATTTCAATGTCAGCTTGTCTTCTTAGACATGGAGTAGAAGGGCTGATGGCCTTGTAGACATGATTCAGTAATAGAACACTGTCATTAAGAAATTAATGGAATTAAGATTGTAAAATAGAAATCTAGGAATTAGATACATAAAATAGTGTTTATTAGGAAATTTATTATTTCTTGGTAAGGCGGATTTGGAAAATGTTGAGAGAGTTTGAAGGTAGCATTGAGATGCTTAAGTGGATTAGAAAATTCATTAAGGACTGGAATTATTTAGGAATGGTAAAGACTGTGCTGAGAGAGGGCTCTTGGGAGGCTCAGTTCCTCATGAGTAACAGGAAGGACCTCAACTGAGTCCCACTTCTGTCATTTGCTAGTTGTGAGATCCTGAGCAAGGCTTTCCTTCTCTAACCTCAGTTTCTTCTAAGAAATGGGAACAATAAGAATACTTACTTTTAAATTATGGCATGAAGACTGAATGAAACAACATGTAAAATGTTTATCACCATGTGTGGCACTAAGTAAGTGCTTAATCAATAATGGCTCATGTTATATAGCTTAGGGGAGGTATTTTTTTCAATGATTTCATAACAAGAAGAAAGGAGTTAAAATTGCAAGTCTAAACTAAGGTCAACATAAGAAAAACTTTTCTGACAATGAATATTGTTATATGTAGAAACAATCTTGAGAGTCTAAAAACTTACTTTGCTACACATTTCTTTGAAATCGATCTGGTCTGAGATACAAATACAATGCTATATCCAAAGTCTGTTTGAGTCACAGTGCTCAGAAATAGAGGACTGGGAAGGGGCCCTTTAAGAAGAAGGGTCGTTTTAAATATGATAAATAGTTAAATACTTGAACATTAGTGAATAATTAAAAATTACACTGTGCAAAATTATAATGCTTCCTCTAATAGCCCTCCTCAATTGTTTGAAAGTTTATTCTCTGATTAGAACATTATCTCCCTGAATCAAATGTGGACGATTTAAATACTTACAAAGAGCGTTGTGAGTTACCGTATTCCTATGATGAAAACCGGAAGTTTATTAGGAAGGATGCGTGTCCAGTTATAGCTATAGCAAGAAATAATTCTTAAATAAGATAGATAAGAGTAGGTTGGGAAGAAATTGAGTACAACATAAATATTTCAGAAAACAAACAAACAAACAAAAATCCCACTTATGCTTTTTCGGTAAACTTGTTTGGTAAAATTGTTAGATTGACTCTTTGGTATCATTATGGTTGAAGGTACTTGTAAGAAAAGTTTCTTTTTTGTAGGCGTTTAATTCTCCCTACAGATAAATGAGAGGGTGGCAGGTGACGCCTGGCTGCCTTCTTTCATGGTTGGCCCATTTGGTTCCCTTGCAGATGAGTCAGTATTTCCAGTCTTGTCCCCAGACCTGACGTGGGCAACTTTGAGTAGCTATATCCCATCCTCCTATGGCCTGAGTCTTCTGTGTGACCCTGCTGTGTGGCTTTAACTTGGGGTAACTACTGGCCGACTATTCCAATTCCCTGGCTTTTGCACAAGCTCCCCAGCTCTGTGACAGGCCTGCACTGTGGACTTTCTCTTTCATCTCATAACCCCTCACTAAGTCCTACTTGGCCTTTCTCTCCTTTACCATCACTCAATCATTAAATATATGATACAGTTACCCTCCTGCAAATACCTGCTTACGCTTTTCTCTCTCCTACTAGACTGTGGATTCTGGGAGAAGAGGAACTATACAAATTCATTTTTGCATCCCTAATATGTCCTTAGACATGGTAAGCACTCCAGAGGTGTTGAATAAATAAATGATTGAAGGAGCTTCTATCCAGACTCCCAGTGCCCACGCTACTCATCAGGGCTTATACTTGCTCCTGGACAGCTTCTCACTTCTCCAGCACTCATCACTGTTCTTCATGCTTCCTGAGTTTTCATTGCTTTAGTTCCCCTATTATGTTTATTTTTGTCCAGTTGTATGTAAATGATAAGCCAAATGTCTTATGGTTATGAATGGGGCACAAAGAACACAGAAAGAACAAATGCACGAAAAATGACAGTGTTGATTTCTAGTTTGTCATGTCTTGCCCCAGAAGTCTCTTTTGAGTTCCCTACTCATATGTCTAGTTTGTGAACATTGTTGTGTTCCATCTCTTGTTTTAATTCTCACGAAGAGCTCCCAGTCCTTTAACAGTCGTTCAAGGGGACCTGTTTTACACCCATCAAAGCACTCAAACACGTTGCCATGTAACTCTCCCACTCCGCATTGTGTGCTGCTTTTGTTGTTGGCTTCTTCCATAAGCACATACTCTCCGGGTCTTCAAAGACCCTCAAACCTGGTCTACCATCACCTGTTGCACCTCATTTTCTTCATTCTCCAACACAACCATACACACGTGCACCCCGCCAGTCTTCTGCTCTGTTCCTTTCCTCTCAGGGAACACACACCCGTCATCTTCCCAACATTCTGATCCGTCCTGTGCTTGAAAATTACTGGTTTATGGATTCCATCTTTGGCTATCCTGGCTCACCCTGAGATTTCTTGACTCATTGTTCACTTTCCTTAGAGATGGTTCCACATATTTCGGTGTTTGTTTCCTGGTTGCTTTGTGTTAATCAAATACAAAATGTTGTCAATTAATTTTATTTCTGCAAAGTTATCACAAGTTCCTAGTAGAGATAAGACCATAAACATCTCTCTCCCAACCGCAAATAAGGGCCTATTCCAGTCATGGACACATAATAGTTACCCCGAGATATACCAGGTGATAATTACAGTATTTCTCCAACCTTGGTCTCTTTTGGAAACTGCCTTCTACCACCAGCTCTCCATTTCTGTAATGTTTGTAAAACTGCTTTGCATTGTTCAAGTTCACTAGGATTTTTTTGTTGTTGTTGTTATTGTTGAATTATCATGAGGCTAATTTTCCTCTTTGAATTTCTCCTCTCTTTTCTTTGGTATCCTTAAAAATAATTCCTTTCCAGTATATTCCTTTCTGGTCACTCAGTAATTTCCCTTTCTTGCCTTCTGATCCCTTCTTCCCAGCAATTTGCCCTCTCTGGGATTGGTTGCCTTCTACCTATGCACCAATTACAAGATATTTTCTTCTACTGCTTCTTGGTGTCAAAATCCAGGATAGCTTTGATACCTCTACAATTTATTTAATAACCTCCAAATCATTCTTGTGCCTGACCTAGAACCAAAAATAATTTTTCCTTTTTGTTATTTTAGGGGATTCTTTAGATATGAAAAGCTAAAAATTTAGCTAAAGGCCTGAACATCATTACATAAAGGTTGGAGCAGGGCTTAATGATACGTTTTTAGAAGCTTGACTAGACCAAAATCAAATATCAAATGTAGAAATCATGTGGTTTCTTCTCTTTTAATTTTGATAGACCTTACAATATGTAATCTACAGAATACTTCACTGATGGGGGTTATTTAAGAATTGGCAATTTGTATCCTAACTGGGCTTATTTGCCTAAAAAGTCCCAAGTCATCTGGAATTGCTTTTTGCAAACCATGTGGTTCAGCAGATAATTAAAATATTGATTCTGAATCAAAATCTCTTTGCATAGTTAAGGTTGGTGCTAGAAGATATGAAAGCTTTTTAGGTCTCCTCTGTAAAACTCACAGAATCCTGTATTATGGTGGTAGCTATGGTGTCTTACCTGAGCTTTGGAGATTAACACACCTTAGTTGGAGCTGCTTCTGCTCAGAGTGTTTGAAAGGTCAGCACAGCATGCCAGCAGCACCTCTGGGATGACTGTGACTTAGCCTCATGCGTAGAAGAAGGGAGAAGATTATTTACTGCCTGGTTACATTATTATTTAACTAAAATCTTATGAAAACCTTGCCAGGCCTTTTAAAAAGAAACCCTCGCTATTGCAGATAAGGAAACTGAGGCAGTGGGAGGTGAAGTGATTGAATATGCCTCTCTTCCTGTTCCACTTTAGTAAACTCCCAGGGCACCAAAGAGCACCAGGCACCTTGCAAGCCAGCAAGAGGTGAAGTGCTCTCAAAACTCTCCCAAATCTGATTTCTCACATGAAAGTCTCATCATTCTTTTTTTTTTTTTGAATGATGGTTGCATCACTGATTGGATTACAATGATTGAAATTGTTGGGTCAAATTCTAACTTTAGTTTTGACTTTTTGAAGCATTCTAGGCTGTTTTTCAATGTGGCTGCCCATTCGACCCTCTCATCAGTCTATATGAGGGTCCTGATCCTTCCACATTCCCGCCCACCTTGCTGCCTTTTCCCCTTTTGTATTAGAACCACCCTAGCAGGAGTGAAGGAGGATCTCTGTGCTTTCCATTTGTGTTTCTCTGATGGCTAATGAAGTTCAGCGTGCTTTTATGTGCTGTCTGGTCATTTATATGTCTTGTTTAGAGAAATGTCTATTCAGAACCTTTGTCCCTTTTTAATTGGGTCATCTTATTATTGAGTTGTGAGAGCTTAGTATAATATGTTCTAGACTCAAGCACCTTTTCAGGTATGTGGCTTGCAAATATTTTCGCCCATTCTGTGAGTTGCCTTTTTACTTTCTTGATAGGCCCCTTTGAAGCACATAATTCACAGTTTTTAATTTGTCTTTGCTTTTATTTATACTTCTGGTGTTTTGTCTAAGAAAATATTGCCAAATCCCCAGTCATGAAAATTTATCTCCATGTCTAATTTTTACTTTTATCCATTTGAGTTACTTTTTATATAAAGTATGAGACAGGGTTATAAATTAATTCTTTTACATGTGAATATCTATTGGCCTCAGCACCAGTTGTTGAAAAGGCAATTCTTTTCCTGTTCAATGGACTTGGCACCCTGTTGAAAATCAATTAATCCTAGATTGATGAGTTTATTTCTGGATTTTCAATTGTATTCCATTAGCCTATGTGTTTATCTTTATCCCAGTACCATCTTGTCTTTATTGCTATTGTTTTGTAGTAAATTTTGAAATCAGAAAGTGTAAGATTTCCAAACATGTCCTCTTCTTTTCAAAATTAGTTTAGCTATTCTGAGTTTTTTGAGCCCCCATGTAAATTTTAAATCAGATTGCCATTTTATACAAATAACCCAGCTAGGTGCTTATGAAGATTGCTCTGAATCTCAAGATCTATTTGGGGTGTACTATTGTCTTTAAAATATCAGGTCTTCTGACTCATGAACTTAGAATGTTTCTGTGGGTTTCGATTTTTAAAATATTTTAATTCACCAATATTTTGTAGTTTTGCCATTCTTCTGCTAAATTTAGTCCTAAATATCTTATTTTTTTGATGCAAACTTTAAAGAATTTTTACAATTTCTTTTTTTCTGATCATTTATTACAAGTGTACAGAAATATAATTGATATTTAGATATTGGTGTTGCGTCCTGCAACCTCATTGAACTCATTTATTAGTTCTAACTGTTTTTTAGTGGCTTCCTTGGGATTTTCTATGTGTAGTCACTTTCATTTCATATAAATGGAACCATTTTGACACAAACCCCTTGAAGCATGTGACAGTCATTTGCTTTAAGGTTTTGATGTCACGATCTCCTGGAGTTCTGAATCAAAACAGCTTCTTTGGAAATACAGTCACCATTTACCTCCCTGCTGTAAAAAGCCAGAAAAACCAAAACTGGGCTGATCCTCCTGTGTTGACCTGAGGTCAGACCGTGCCTGTCAAGTCAAATAACATGTTCGATCTCCTGTATGTTTTGAAGACTCAGAAACCCAGACGTTTTGTAGAACCTCTTTCTTACTCTAATTAAGATCTCCTGTTCTGTCAGTGGGAAAGAATGAGTTCAGACATCCTGAAAACCAGATAGATGTTCGAATTTTAGTGAAGGCTTCTTCCACCTTTAAACTCTTTACATTGACACCTGTGAGATCTTGGACAATAATGCATTCACAAATAAGGGGATTCATTTTCAAATGAATGTAATCTGATTTCGAGAATGTTAATGGACTATCACAGCAGTCTAATATTTATCATTAACTAGACTCTAATACTAGTTAGAGATTAAAGACTTCATAACCCAAAGTTTGTGCTGTAAGCCACATTAGGCTTTACGTCAGCATAATATAAGTGAGAAATGTAGAGGGTACCTACCTAGCTTTCTAGTCTCATTACTACCAAAATCAAAACATTGCCAGCCTAATTAATGCCAACTCTGGGTTCTAAAATAAAGTTATTTTGGCAGCCCTAGAGTTTTCTTGTTACTGTTAATAGAAGACTGACCTTTGTGCAGGTTCAAGGATCAAATTTTTGTGGGAATTGACATGCTTTTAAATTATCTGCAAATACTGGCCCTCAAAAGATTATACAGCAGTATATGTCACCTGTTAACCAAACTGATGAATTTCGTGTTCCTGTGGATAAGGAGCATTAGTCTCTACTGCTTTGATCTTGGGGCTATAGACACTGGCAAAAGGAGAAAGACAGAGAGAGAGGCACTGGGACCTTCTTTGAAAAAACTTAAAAGTCCAACACTTCAAAGCTACTAATTATGTTGAATTGTTGTTTTCACCTTGATATTTGATATATTCTGTAAGTGGTTTTATGCTATGGGTATTTAGAAGCTCATTTTCTGTAAGCGCTTCCAGCTTCCTCATCTCATCTACTTTTGCACGCATTTATTACTTACATACTATTTTGAGCCACATAGCAAGGAATTATAAAAGTATTTACAAATCTTAAACTTTCATAATGAAAATGAAAAGCAAACAGGAAGTGCTGTTCCCCAAAGGGACAAAAGAAGTTGTAACTAGTTTATAAGAAATGATTGCGGACCAGTTTAGTGTGGTAGGACTGTGAGCACAGATGAACAGAAGAAATGTAAACACCTATCACACCACCCAGCAAACATCCTCAGCTGGAAAACTGTGGTAAGGTCTCAGCTGTGACTCCCATGAGGGCATCCCACCAGCTGCTGTCTGGATAGAACATGTGATTATCTGGGATCAATTCCTCTTTTCACCTTGGTGATTAAAAGGAATTGTTGGTCGTAGAGAAGCATTCCATCCTAGCTTTGCTTTGGACTTAAGCTCTGTAATAATTTTGCGGAATAGAAACTCTAGGTTATGAGCACTGTGGGTCATTTTTATTTATTTATTTAATTTTTTTATTAAATCATAAAGAGGTACATCATGTAGACAATAATGCATTTATGGGGTGCGATGTGCTGATTTCATATATGATTTGGAATGCTTACATCATACTGGTTCATCTATCCCTCACCTCATTTACTTAATTATTGTGTTAAGACATTTATACTCTATACTTAATAGATCCGACATGTACCCATGCAATATACACCATAGGTGTGATCCCACCATTTGCCCTCCCTCCATCTGACCTCCTCCATCCCCTCCATCCCTGCCTTCATCCCGGGCCATAGCTGTGATCTGTTCTTAGATCATTGTCATTGTCATCATTGTCATCATTGCTTAGAGTTTCAGTATTTGTCACGTTTGAGTCTGCCAAGAAGCAGCTTTTCCACTTAGCAATCTGAAGTGTGGAAGAAGAATAGGCATGGTCCACTTTTCAGGGAGGCTTGTAGCAGCTAGTGATCAAATTAAACTATGTTTTTCCTTACTATTTCTGACATTAATTCCCATGACTAAGATGAATTTAGTTTGTAGAACATCACAAGTCATGAAAGTCTCACACCAATAGTAGATCCCAGTTTCTTCTAGAACATTCCTGGAAAGTCGAAGCAACAGGAATAATTCAAAGCCACAAGCATTTAGCTTGAAATTTTGGAAAAAATATTGCTCAAGATACTGCATATATGTTTTCCATATGAATGTGCACCTTATCTTCTGTATTAAATTCTCTGCTCTCCATTACATTTTACATGTACGAAAATCTGAATGTACACATATACAGCATGATGAGTTCTGACAACAACCCGACACCTTAAGCAATGTATCCTTTGGCATATTAAAGAGATATTTCATAATTTCCTGACATTTATTTGCTGTATTCTCTTATAGGTAGATGACATTTTGAAACATGTCCCAAAGCTGTGTTCTAATGATGACTTTGATAAGTGTCCTATCAATGTCCTCTCTGATGAGGCTACTACTGGAACTTGATAGTACACTTCTTGTTAAACTATAAAAAGATGCTTGTTTTCCAAAAGGGCAACTATACAGCGATTCTAAAAACACATTGTATTATGGGGCTCAAAGGAGTAGGGTACTGGACCCATATACCGGAGGTGGCGGGATCAACCCCAGACCCAGCCAAAAACTGCAAAAAAAAAAATATATATATATATGTATATATATATAATTATTCAGGTCCAAATATCCAGGAGTAGAGACAGAATATAACTTTGCATTATGCTAATACAATAGGCATTTTCTCTCAAAGAAGGCTGTGCCCCCCCAACTCTAGAGATGGTACTAACTTACAAGGAATTTTTATTATTCCTCTCAGAGACAAAAAGGTACCTATAGATACCCTCAGGGCAGGAGTTTATGCAGCTGGGCCACTTAAATCATGTTGGGACAGAGAAACTAAGAGAATGTCCCCAGGGCTTCCTTTCCTCTCCCAGTTGGCTGGGATCAATGGCTTTCCCTTTTTTCCATCTTTTGGACAATGATTTGTCTTTGCCTGTACATTTTAGATTTGATCTTTATCTGTATAGCTGTTCACTTTTGGATCCAGCCTGCATTTACATTACTGTTACCCGCTCAGACTTAATTTTTGTCCAGTTTCATGCCACTGTGCCATTGGTTAGAAAATATTGTTTCACTTACAAATAATTCCCGACTAAAGATTTAAAAAGTGAAAGCAGATCAATAGAAACTTTAAAAATGTTAACCCTTGACTGCTTTTCTCAGTCTTAAAAGTGGTCTTAGCCTAAAATTTGCATTTTTCTGTGGGAGATGAGTTTGAAAGACTTGGAAATTATTGCTGATGAGGAAGCCTGCAGCTTTAGTCTTCTGTACCTTGACTGACTTTTTGCAAAATGAGCTTCTTTTTAAGCAATGAACTCCTTCCATATTCCGCTTCAAATTGCTGCCTGAGCGCCTTCATTGGCGTCCCCTGGTCTGTGCTGTCCCCTCTTTCGCCTCCTCGCGACACAACCCTCGGAGGCAACTGACTCGGTCTCCACTTTGCTTTGTGCTGTCCTGTTCTGATTCTGCCTGGTTACCTAGGCTGCTCACTCTGCTTATATCTCAAGCAAGTTAATACATACCGGAAACCTAGTACTAAGTCATGTTTGTTGTAAATCAATTGAGATCCATCTACTTGATTGAAACACATGTGTTTCAAACAATGTTTTCCAAACTATTTCATGAAACAAATCCGAGTACAGATGGCCTGGCTTTAATAACACAGGTGATGCGAGACAGTACAGAAATTTGGACATTTAACTTACTACATTTGATATAGATTAAACATTACTTATAAGACATTAACGACATACTAACATAGTTCCAGATTGTAGATGTTTTACCACATCATTAGGTTTTTAGGGTGAACAAGGGAATGTTCATACTTAATTATGATTTAGGAAGACTTAGGTAATTATTTTTTGGAACAGAATTAAAGTAAATGTTTTTCTTTTCTTTTTCTTGTTATTCCGAAGAAAAACAATAATTACACCACCTAAGATGACTGACCGCACATTCTCTTAATAGTTGAATTCTTTTCATCCTCACCTTAAAGTAAACTCAGTTGATTCCTGTTAAATCTTCCTTTTCTTTCCATCTCAGTTCCAAAAAACCATGTCAGTATGTTTTTTAAAATTTTTATTTGCAATGTGTGAAAAGTTCCCACGTAATGAAACAGGCCTTGAGGATGACAGAATTTAATCAATTTAAAGCAGTAAAATTGTTATTCTATGGGGATCAGGCATAAAACATGAAAATTTGCACTCCAAATAATGAATTAAGAGGTTGATAGTTTGATAAAAAAAATAAGATTTAACAAAAGTTTCTACGGGAAAAGTCCTATAAACGTAGGTTTGAATTGACTAACTAGTAAGAAGGGAGTTCTCTTTTTAGCCTAACCTCAGGACCCCCTGAACATGTTTGCTGTTTATAGCTGCGAAGCCAGTTACCTGTGAAATCCTGCTGTCATTTTTCCTCATTGGCCCTTTGGCTGTGAGACCCTGCTTGGAGAAGCGGTTGTCCCCCAACACTCAGACTGACAGCGCTGCTTGGGGTGGAGTTGACTCAGCCGATGGCATCTCTGCCCGGCTGCAATCGGCTCGTCACACTTGTTACTGAGAGGACAATAGTTTGGCCTCATGCAGAGGTATCTGAGGAAATGCAGGACTTAGAGGCGACGAAGTTGCCTTGCAGCTGTACTAACAAGGCCACCCGCTCCAGCCGTGAGGGGAAAGCCCTGTCACCTTCCCTCCTTACTCTGACACCCTCTCAAGACTAAGGACAACGAGGTCCTGAGGTGAACGCTGCTGCTCAGGTGACCCAGCTTCTCCGACTGCCTTTCCCATGTTGCTTCAGGCCAAGTCCAAAGCTTTATTTGATAGTACCTCACTTCCTTTTTTTTTGAGACAGAGTCTTACTCTGTTGCCCTCAGTAGAGTGCTGTGGAGTCACAGCTCACAGCAACCTCCAACTCCAGGGCTTAAGCAATTCTCTTGCCTCAGCCTCCCAAGTAGCTGGGACTACAGGCACCTGCCACAATGCCTGGCTTCTTTTTCTTGCAGTTGTCCTTGTTGTTTAGCTGGCCCAGGCCAGGTTCGAACCTGCCACCTTCATTGTATGTGGCTGGTGCGGTAACCCCTGTGCCTGGGGTGCCAAGCCTAGTACCTCATCTTAACTAGAACTGGAAATGGCATTCATGTAACAAATATTTTTAAATACATTCTATGCAGCTGGTACTGTGACCCTTCTGTTTTTAAAACTTATTAGAAAGGGAGCCACGTGGGAGTAGGAAGAGCGAACTTGGTCTTACAGTGCGTTTTTCTATTCAAGATTACTGTCATTTGCCAGACTAGAAAATTAAGAACAAAAAACCCTGTTTTTACCTGTAACAGTCCTTCCAACCAGGTAAAAGAAATTTTTCTTTCTTTTCTTCAAATAGCCCTTATTGAAATTTGGCCTCGTTTCCTCAGTAGCAATGTTAGATGTAGTGACACAAGTAGGTGGCCATTTTTTGCCCCCTGACTACTTTTTCCTGTTTTATGACGTCATCCCACACGCAGAGAGAGCAATGTGTGATTCATTTCTGACTGTGGCTTGTTCTTGTTCCATCTGGATTTGGTCAGGTGAGGACGGGAATCATGAGAGTGGTCTGTGCCCCTCCTGCCTGATACATCACGGAGGCAGAGGTCGGCCTCATTGAGCGGGGACAGGGCCTGGAGCTGCTACAGTAATGGGTCGCCACCGTTTTAGAGGCTTCTCTTGTCCCTCGTCCTGTCTGCTCTGTTTGCTTATGTGTTCTTTAATTCTGCCTCTGAGCCGCTTGTGTTCATATGTGAAAAGCATCATTTAAGTTAAATTGAATTTATTTCCCCAAACTGTTCTGTTAGTTACACAACTCAAATTCTGATTTAAGCAATTCGGAAATCTCTGTGACGTGTTAAATGGTAATGGATATGTCCTGCTAATTGGACCTGGAGAAGAGCAAAGTGAATGTCCAGCCTTGGGTGGTGCCTGTGGCTCAAGGTGTACAGCGCCAGCCTCATATGCCGGAGTGGTGGGTTCCAGCCCAGCCCTGGCCAAAACTGCAAAAAATAAAAAAAATAAAAAAAAGTCCATCCTTTTCCTTGTTAATCAGTCAGCAAAAACAAAAGTCTCCTGACTCTAGTTACAGCCCCTGCTAGTACCTATGGTGTCTGTGAGAATTGGAAAAAATAACCCCTAGAAAAAGTGCTTCCTCTAAAGGGTCCCTGTGGCCCCCGGAGAGCTCAAGTAGGCCTCGTACGCCCTGGGCCCTGTGCTCTTGCTCAGAACACAGCCTCCCAGCCAGCGTGGCCGCCCGTGCCTGGGCCAGGAAGGCAGGAAGCAGCATCCATGCCACTCTCATCCCTGCCTGTCTTCAGACTTCTGGAAGTTTTCTTATTTATTCGTTTGATTTAATTTTGAATTGAAATTGAAATTTGATTGAATTTTTGAATTTTAAGTTTGAATCCATTTTGTTGGAAGTGACATAAGAGAAGGGAGATCAGAGAATCACTATTTGAATTTAGGATAAGCAAAGCGGATGACCTTGCTGGCAGGTCAGTCGGCTTCTTCCCTCCAGCACGCCGTGTTAGTAAGTACCCCACAGACTCTCCTCAAGGAGGGAACCTGCTTCCCAGGTAGTATCCAAAGAACCGCTTGGATTACAAAGCAAGTGACTGTAAAGAATGTATTATAAAACTTTATTATCAAAGGACTGCTTCTGTGGCCTGTGGGAATACACACCCACACACCCACATAAACACATGTACACACACGTACACACACACACATAGAATAAAACTCTGCGCAGTAGCGTGGGCCTGTAATCCTAGCACTCTGGGGGGCTGAGGCAAGTGGCTTGCTTGAGCTCAGGAGTTCAAGACCAGCCTGAGGAAGAGCAAGACTCTGTCTCTAAAACTAGCCAGGTATTGTGGTGGGCACCGTTAGCCCCCAGCTACTTGAAAGGCTGGGGCAAGAGGATCACTCGAGCCCAACAGTTTGTGAGCTGTGATGCCAGGGCACTCTACTGAGGGTGACAAAGTGAGACTCGGTCTCAGAAAAAAAAAAAAAGAAAAGAAAAGACACTTTTTTCAGGTGTGTGTTATTATTATTTATTAATAATCATAATGAGGTAAGTAACCAATATGTTTTCTGCTCTAAGGTATCAGAAACTACCTTGAAATGAAAAAAGTATGACGTGTCCCCGTTAACCTGCCCATATTTATCAAATGGGGAAAGGAATGAATAATACAATTTAGGACTTTTTCCACTCTCTTCTTTTTTTAGGTGATGTGTTCCACATCACTGCTCCCAACAAATTCACCTTCGACGAGGCTAAAGAAGAGTGTGAACGCAGGGATGCCAGGCTGGCGACGGTGGGGGAGCTGCAGGCGGCGTGGAGGAATGGCTTCGACCAGTGTGATTACGGGTGGTTAGCGGATGCCAGCGTGCGCCACCCTGTGACTGTGGCCAGGGCGCAGTGTGGCGGTGGTCTACTTGGGGTGAGAACCCTGTATCGTTTTGAGAACCAGACAGGCTTCCCTCCCCCTGATAGCAGATTTGATGCCTACTGCTTTGAACGTAAGTGTTTGAGACCTTTTTAAAAGTTACAGATTAAAAAAAGTACTTCGAAGGCATGCATTGATGTTCACCTAGCCGTTGGAATGGATTTCACGTGTCGGAAGTGTGCACGTGGAATAGGAACAGTTTAGTGATTTCCAAAAGTAAGCGAACCGAACAGCAGTGATGTGGTTGAAACAAGAGGGCATTTGACAATGGATTTTTGGAAGGGATGAGGAAATGTGGAGTTTAAGGTCTTAACCGTGCCTGCTGCGACCAGAGCCACAGGACACGTTTCAGACTGGCTGTTTTATGTTAATTACAGTCCTTTAATGCAATTCAGTGGGTGCTATAATGCCGAAGCCAACTATGGCTGAGTGAAATCCTTAGTTTCTGCTTATTTTGTCTTTGTTTGGTATCACTCTTTCTTTGAAATGGTGGAGAATTTAAATTTGAGTAATTGCAGGTAAGTACTTGGAGCTGACATGCGTAGCTATAATATTCAATGAATACTTAAAAGGAACCATGCTATCAATAAAAATGTCCATTCATCTGATTTTAGTTCAAAAAATGGAAATATGTGCCTTCCAGTGATTAATTCTATAGTATCCTACCAAAGTACAATGTGCTGTTGGCAAGGTGTAACATAGAATATCTTGATATTTATGACATAATTATTTTCATTTTTCAGATGTTCTTAAATTGTTTTAGCAATTATGCACACATGATATAGTATGATAATTATAAAATGCCTAAACAAGCAAGTAATCTAGAGTCAGATTGTAATGCTACAGAGTATCTATTGCTCTAGCTAAACAAGAATCTCCCAGACTTTTTGGTGACCTTGAAAATGTCCAAGATAGAGTCAGGTTGTATTAAATTAGAGAAAAAATGTTGAGTTTTTGAAGTATCTTGATACAGCACTATGTAGCTAAAATGAGTAGAAAATATCCTAGTTTATTATGTAACTAGTTTCTAAAGTGAAATCTATAGGTATTTTTCATTAACAAAAAAGACACAGAGTTGTGATGTCTCTGTAGTCAGCGGAATAGATGGCAGGGCAGCTGAAAGGCTTGCTTTCTCATACTTCCGTCTCCCAGTTAAGACGCCTCTGCTTGAATCTCCTCCCTTAAACTCCCCTTTCTGAGTGTTAAAGACATGTGTTGTATATTAGCCTCATACAAACTGACCGGTCCATGAAAAGCCAGAGAGAACACACCCGTTTGTTCTCAAGCCCTGAAACAACAGAAAAAGCCTTTTTAAATCATTTCAGGAAAACAAACAATACTAACAAAATCTTTATCTCTAAAAGTTGACACATGTGCACTCCTTTAAGCCACATTCTTACAACAGCAATTTTCAAGTAGTTTAGGCTCTAACATCAGTTTTACACTAAGTGTGATGAAGGAACAGAATCAGTGTGGTGTGTAGCGGGGAAGGGGCTGGAGAGGTTAGATTAGGGACAGAGGAGATTTATTCAACCGTAATTATACTGTCTTGTGCTTTATAAATCTGGCACTACGAAACTTTTAAGGAACACTTTTTCCCGACCTGAGGGTAAAATTTAAATCAAAGCCTATCTATAGCCGCAAAGACAGTTGTTAAAAAATTCATGCTGATGTGTTTTAAATTATTTATTTAATTGAAGAGTTCATATGAATATATGAATTAACAAGGTACTTAGAGTCAAATAGAATAACCATCTACTAAAAATTGACATAAAATCCAAAAAAATGTTTGCAGGCTTAGATCCATGTTTACTCTCTGATTTATTTAAATGTTTATAACTTGGAAATATAATGAATTCCTATTTTGTTTTGAGATTCTTGTTTATTTCTTTCCTACCTAAGACTTTATTGTCATCACAATTCACTCAGCACATAAAAGGTTAAGAAAGTTTAGCCTTCCTTAAACCATACACAATGACTCCGCTTTCCCAAATTTCTAATTCATTCTTCAAGAATTCTTTTGTTACCTATTTTTAAAGAGTTTGAAAAATATTTTCAAAATGACTTCCCTAATGTCCACTTTTTCCACATAGTCAAGTAATGAAAACATTCTGTAGGTTGAAGTTTCTAACAAGTGTAGCCTCAGGTACAATTTCAAAAATGATTTCAGATATGTACAGCTGGCTGGTTAGGTAGAGGAATTTAGAAATATAACCACATTTTTCTTGTTTGCTTTTAGCAAATGCAGAAAGTGGATTTTAAGCCAGTTGGTGAATGAACAATGTCAAATTTTACTTTACTATAATTCCTTTTTCCTTTTAAAGTCACTAAATACACAATTAGCAATGAGTAATAAAACTATCATTAGAGTCTATTCTAATGATATTGCCTGGCTTTCCAATCTTTTGTCAAATTATTGGAAATAATTGTTTCCAATAATTGTTTCTAATTATTCTCAAATAGATTGGAAAGCCAGGTAATGCATGTCTTTGCGAAATAAAGTTTTCCACTTTTTTTCCCTTGATAATTAGACCATTTGTGAACGTTTTAATTTCTTTGCAGAATTAAGAAAGTTTTGAGAAAGTTAGGGAGTTATACAGGGCTTTGAAAGATTGTTTCAGATTATATCCCAAATTTAAGTGAATCAAAACCCTTCAAGACACATGATCATCCCTCGTTTAATGTTACTAGTTTAATCTCTCTGGAATAAGCAGAGAGAGCATGTTTCCCAGAAAACCCATTCCAATATTCTATGACCATCACTTTCATGTTTTTTTCTAATTAAGTCCATTGCACTAGAGTTTGAACCCTTGTTCCCTTTTTAAGTTGGAGAACAAAATTTAAATAACGGCCATTTCTATTTTTGAGCACAATTTTAAGTTATCCCCTTCAGTCTATTCTGACTGAAACATTGTCTTGTTTTGAAATTTCAATCTCTAAACATCACCTTAATCGTTGGTGCGATCTTGTTTGGGAGCCTTCACAGTTTTTCAAATTCCTCTGTTTGATCATGTTTGGAACTTAGTGGTCTAGAGAAGGCTAAATCTATTCTCACCACTTTCTATGCTATCTGATACATTGGTTTATTTAAACAATTGGCCTGCCTTTGTAAACCACAGTCAGTCCTTTATCTTTTTTTGTGCCCTAGTTTATAATCTGACCATAGGTGTCAAAACTGATGTTTTTATAACTGGTATTTTTAAAATGTTTCCTATTTATTGAATTTGAATCTGTTAGCATTCACTCACTCATAAAACTATTTATTTATTTATTTATTTTGAAAAAAGTCTCACTTTGTCACCCTGGATACCGTGCCCTGGCATTATAGCTCATGGCAACCTCAAAATGTTGGGCTTACCAATTCCTCTTGCCTCAGCCTCCCAAGTAGTTGGGATTACAGGCATCTGCCACAACACAGGGATAGTCTTTCTATGGTTAGTAGAGATGGTGTCTCGCTCTTGGCTCAGGTTGGCTCTTAAGCTCACTCCTGAGCTTAAGGGATCCTCCTGCCTCCGCCTCCAGAGTGCTAGGACTACAGGTGTTAGCCACCATGCCCAGCCACTCATAAAACTCTCAAAGGTAGTTTGAATTCTAATTCCATTGTTCTTTTCCAATCTTTATGCTTTCCCCAACCATGACCCAGATTCAACCTTTCAAATATTCAATCTAATTGTGACTTCTTCACATGTTTACATTTATATATGTTTAATAAATGTAATATAGAAGAAAAACATTGAAGTTAGTTATTTCTCTATAATGTAGACAGTGTGAAATGTAAGTGAAATTGACTATTGTGTTGCAAATGAGAGTTTTATATTTTATTAGGAGAATCTGACTCATGTCTTGCAACAGAAGCAGAGAAGATAGTCCATAGGACAAAATGCCATAAATGCAAAGATGTAAAACATCTGTGGGGCAGACAGCTGCACAGGGTGGAAGGGAACCTTTGTGGGAATAGATGCATGCTGATTTCTGTTGGCTTCCTCAGTGATGAAGTTGAAGGAACACTGGTAGTTTTCCAAGATCATAACTTCTCCTTGTGAATGTACCTTCTATCACAGAAGGGCACTTAAAATAAGCTGGAGTTGTGTTTTTACCCTTATTATAGTCATCATTAATAAAGTAGCATTGATTCTTACATGTCTTTTTTTTTTTTTTTTAGATATTTGTGCTTTAAAAAATGATTTGCTGTTTTGGAATGACTGAAACAAATGGCACAGATAATCAGATATGCTGAGTTGTGATCGAAATCAGCTGTTAAATTGAGGAAAAACCCACACAAATGCAAAAGGAAGTCTGGGGTTTTCCATTTTAAGTAGTAGCGTTAATTAACTTAATTATAAGTTATATTTTTTTTAAAAAAAAAATCAGGGCTCTACAAGTATTGAAAACAAAGTTACATAAATCCTGGCTGTATAGGGCAGATTCTCTGAGACATATTGCAATCACTTTACAGTGCAACAGAGCTAGGAGAAAGCAACAGCAAACTATAATAATTAACAGTGAAAAACAGTTATTTGGGGGCCATGCCTATGGCTCAAAGGAGTAGGGTGCTGGCCCATATACCAGAGGTGGCAGATTCAAACCCGGCCTTGGCCAAAAAAAAAAAAACCCTGCAAAAGAAAAACCAAAAAAAACCCCCAAAACCCAGTTATTTTGTTTTTAAAATCTGAGTCTATTCTTAAAGCATTATAGAAATATTTTGCTAGTACTGTAGAGAGTTGCTAGCAAAGAGTTTGAATTGCAATACAGAAAGATCTGATTCATAGGCCCTTTGTTTGGCCCGAATACAATAGCACCTCTTTTTAATTTCATCAGCCATGGAAATGCTCAGAGGGGAAAAAGTAAAATTAACCTTTTTGTTGTTATTAATAATAATTTGATTAAATTTTCTTTAATGTGCAGTTGGCTAAGTGTTTATATTATGTTTCCATGGGAACTTTCTCTGTACGTATTTTTTACTATTTCCCCAAAGAATGCAGTTATAAGACAAACATGAAATTTGGCAGTTAAATGAGGCAATGGTTATGGAATTTCATAGGATAGAGAATTGAATTAAAAGAATAATGGTCAATCCCACTTTGGGTCTTTAAGTTGTTCATGTCAATCAAAATAGACCAATGCTTCTTTCAGGAAATGAATCCAGAAAAAGCTTTTCTTAAAATAAAAATAATGGGAGGAAAAGGTTACTTAACATGTTTTTAGAGACTTTTTTTTTTGTTTAGTTTTAATATAAAAGGATAAATAGTGACAGGCTTTAAAGGATATTCGAATATATCATAATGTGAATTATCAAATCAATGAAGCTGGGTTTTAAAATGATCTGGGGAATGACCACAGCTAATAACAGCTCAGGCCAGACAAAAAATAAGGAACCTATTACAGCACTAGTCTGATTTGAAACAAAATCACATCATTTTATGATTAAGTTCTGATGGGACAGATGGAGCTAAAAGGTGCCCAATTTTGTTTTTTAAGGGTTCCTGTTTTGGATTATTAAAAGTAAAAAACAAGATCCTATATATGCTGCAGATATTATAGTTCTTATCAGGAGGGACAGACATTACCCATGCAATTAGCTGAGGTCATAGAACATAGCAGAAGAAAATTGCAATTTTCCCCAGAACAGTTCCTTCTGAGTTCTCTGGGAATTAGTTTTTTATTTTCAAAAACACTGATGGTTTTTTTAAACACAATTTTTAGATTCTAGGCTGCCGCATGTTTCCTGTGTTGAGGCGGAATCTGTGTCCAGCACTGTCAAATTTCTACACAATTTATATTGCTTTAAAGAGTGAGGGCCTCTCTCTGTGAATCTGGAACATTATAATGTAGCATTTTATGATGACAGGTTACTTTATATTGCTTGAGCCTATTCTTTCTGATGCCCAGGGTGGTTCCCAGTGATTTGTAATTATAGACCTAAAATACATCATGTGGGTACTTTACTTCCTGTTCTACATTTGTGTTTCATGCTAAAGTAAGCCTGGAACCAGGACCCTTAGGAAGTACGAACACAATTGTGCAGGACACAGAACAAAATGTAGAACCAGAGTAAATGCCAACCAGTTTCTGCCAGACACATTTTGTAACTTATTAGAAAAAAATCTCCACTACAGACTTGAAAGGCAGATGGATATAAATGCCCAACACCTAGATCAAGTGAAGAGAGGTATTAAAAAGTTTTCATATCCTGTTTTTATGCAAGTCTCCCCATTATGGGCCATGTAATGCTTTGTATGTAACTCGGTTACATTTGATGTGGCTTTTTGGTTGTTTTGCAATCTGAGACACACCCTCTCCCCTGAGACACCAGGCAGCCTCTTGAGGAGAAGGGATTGTGTGGAGAAAGCGAGAGGAAGCAAGGATGCAGAAACCTCCAGAACAATAGAATTCATTTCTCGACTAGGCTTTAAGTTGCTGCTGTAGTTTTGGTAAATAAGCTACCTTCTGTATCCAAACTCTGCATTTATGTTTGGGGGGGCTTCTCCTCATCTTAAAACTACATGATATTCATTTTCCTTTGCCGAGAACAGGCATTCATTCTTATGGGTAAAAGCAGTGACAACCTTTGTGATATAGCAACTGATCAGTCTGTGACTATTAAGTGTTCAATTATCTGTCTTTGGGTTAATTGAAGTATAACTTTTAGACTCTTCTCCATCAGAAAACACTTTTGGGTCACCTCAGAATACACAGCTGCAATTAACAAACACTGGACATACAATTTTTTACTGGTGACTTGTCTAATCTACTCTTTGAAATTATTTTTCTAGCTAAAAAGAATGTATCAGAGGCTACAACCGTCGAATTGAATATCCTCGCAGAAACTGAATCACACAGGTTATCCAAAGAACCACCAATGGTACACAGTAGAACTACACCAATCATTCCTTTATTCAACGAATTACCTGTTATTACAGCAAAGTTCCCCTCTGTGGGAAATATAATAAATTTTGTACAGAAAGCCACAGCCCAACCTCAGGCTGTCACAGACAGATTAGTCCCTGAATCACCCACACCTGCTGGGAGTACTGAGCAACCTTGGGATACGGATGACTACTCCCCTTCTGCTTCGGGACCATTTGGAAAGCCAGACATAACAGAAATTAAGGAAGAGGTGCTCCAAAGTACAGCAGTCATCTCCCATCGTGCTACTGAATCATGGGATGGTGTCACGGGGGAAACACACACCCAACAATCATTTACCCAGATTGAGCAAATAGAAGTGGGTCCCTTGGTAACATCTGTGGAAATCCCAAAGCATCCTCCTTCCAAAGTATTTTCTGTAACTGAAATGCCATTTGTATCCACAAGAATAACCCTAGAATCCAAAATTGAAAAGAAAAATGTAAGCACTATTTCTGAATTGATGACTACAAGTCCCTATGGATTCACCTTGGGAAAAGATGATGATGATGGCAGAATGCTTACAGTTAGATCTGGTCAGAGCACCTTGGTCTTTAGCAAAATACCTGAAGTCATTACAGTGTCAAAGACTTCAGAAGACACAACAGAGACTCTACTGGGGGACTCAGAGTCGGTCTCAGCATCCACCACTGTTTCACCTTTAACCCTGTCTGACAATGGATCATCCCTGGACACCTGGGAAGAGAGACAAACTAATGGTAGGATAACTGAAGATATTTTTAGCCAGTATCTGTCTAGTACACCTTTTCCTTCACAGCTTCATACAGATGTAGAATTATTTCCTTATTTTGGTGATAAAATATTAGTAGAGGGATTATCCACAGTTATTTATCCCTCTCCACAAACAGAAATGACACTAGGAAGAGAAAAAACAAAATCTCTAATGCCAGAAACGAGAACGGATACTTATGCAGAGGATGAAAGACAAGAAAAGATGACTAAAGATCCATTTATGGAAAAAACTGAAGAAGACATCTTCTCAGGAATGAAGCTTTCCACATCTTCCTTAGAGCGAATTCATTTTACAGAGCCTTCTGTGGAAATGACAACTCCATTTGGGTTAGAAACGGGTGGGTATCAAGACACCACCAAGTATGATGACAGTATTACAGCAGTGCATGTGACCCACAGTGCTTTAGATGATGAGGTGGTCTCTATATCAAAATGGTCACTGGGGGAAGATAACGTAACATCAAAACCTTTAGAGCCTATAGAACATTCAGGCTCTCCAAAATGGCCCCTTGCTTTTCTCCCCACCGTGGGGGTAAGTGGGGAGGACAAAGAAGTACCAAGCTTCACTGAAGATGGAGGAGATGAATTTACTCTTGTTCCAGATCGTACTCAAAAGGAGCTGGAAGAGATTACTGGGGAAGACTTAATAGATCACGGGAAATTCACAATTAGATTTCAGCCAACTACATCAGTTGGGATGGCAGAAAAGTCAACGTGGAGATATTTGGGAACTGAAGAAAGTGTTCCACCTGTCTCAACCACAGAAGGCCGACTTGTTCATGCAACCATGGAAGGAAGTGCTTTGGATGAAGGAGAGGCTGTGGCTGTCTCTAAGCCACTATCTACCCTTCCCCAATTGGCACACACTTCAGAGGTGGAGGGATTGGCATTTGTTAACTATAGTAGCACCCAGGAGCCTACTACTTATGTAGACTCTTCCCATACCATTCCTCTGTCTGTAATTCCCAAGACAGGATGGGGAGGGTCAGTGCCTTCTGTTCCATCAGAAGGTGAAGTTCTAGGTGAACCCTCTCAAGACATACGTGTCATTGATCAGACTCGCCTTGATGCCACTATTTCTCATCATACTGTTATAACGACAACAGAACCCACACAGGAAGTAGTCCCTGGGAAAGAAGAGACTGCAGAGAAACCAGTTCTCACCCTCGGTTCCACGGCTGGCATGCCCAAGGAGGCAACAACACCGTCAGATGAACAAGAAGGTGATGGCTCAGCATATACAGTCTCTGAAGATAAGTTGATGACTGTTTCTGAGAAAGTCCCAGTTTTAGAAACAACCCCTGTTGGAAAAATCGAGCACAGTGTGTCTTATCCAGCTGGTGCTGCAACTGAGCACAAGGCAAAAACAGATGAAGTAGTAACACTAACAGCAGAAGGGGTTGACGAAAGATACGAAACAGAAATGACACCTTTGAGTCCTACCCAGCTTACAGAGGAAACCTCTCCTGAGGAGAGAGAGAAAACATCTCCAGAGTATGTTGACTTGGGCTCAGGATTATTCGAAAAGCCCAAAGCCACGGAACTCCCCAAATTTTCAACAATTAAAGCCACAGGTCCAAGGGATACCACCTCTGTCTTCGACTCAGCAGACAAACATCACACAACTTTGGCATTCAAGCCATCTCCAGCATCTACAGAGAAACCACCTGTCATCATCAGGGAACCTGGAGAAGAGACAACCAGGGACATGGTCATCATTGGAGAATCATCATCCCGTGTTCCTCCCACTGCCCTGGATGATGTTGTAGCAAAGGAAACGGAAACCGATATTGATAGAGAATATTTCACAACTTCACGTACTTCTGCCACACAGCCAACAAGGCCACCTACCGTGGAAAGCAAAGAGCCTGTAGGACCTCAGGCCGTCTCTACTCCACAACCCCCAGCGGGAACCAAGTTCCACTCAGACATAAATCTTTATATTATTGGGGTCAGAGAAAACAAGACAGGTAAGTCTTTGCTCTCTAGACGTAGCATAGAAAGCAGTCATCGTTTTTTCTTGAACGTTGCTCTTGGGGGAAAAATATATATCAACCTACCAAATGCTGCCTTTGGAAGATAACTGGAGTGTGAAAAAAATAGATGTTTTAGTTTCCTGTATTTGTACAAGAGTTGGAAGAATGTTAAACAATTTGGGAGAATGTTAGATAATGGTTTTATTTTAAAAGTCGTCAGAAGCCCTGCTTTGTCATCTAATATAACCAAATCATCGCTGTTACATTACTTCAGAACATGCAGAACAAAGTGTTTTAATTTCAGCGTCTTTCCATACATTACTACTCAAGTGTAGCACTAGACTGTGTTAACATTCCATTGGTCTTTAACTATTAACCTTGAGTACTTAACAATGTGGGCAGCTAAAACTGTTTTGAATATCCCCAGGGTTAACACAGAGGCATCTGATGGTTTGCTTTGGTTTTTTTCTTCCAGGATGTTATAGGTTTATTATACAACTTCTAGGGTGGGTAATAGGTCTATAGTTTAAATGTTATTTTAATACAAATGCAACATATTTTAAAGTTGTTTTTGGATACTTTAGTGCGGCTTTAACTATTTGTAACATAAATACAAATCTAGCTCGGTTCCAAGTAATGCTATAATTCGTTGTATCAAATAATTCATAAGGTGGATATGTGTTACCTTTGTTTCCTAAAAATCTGGGTTATAATGTTGTTTATTTTATGATGTAATTGTTTTGCCCATAGGAATATTTCTGATGCTTCTATTCCCCTCAAGTATTTTAACTCTCTGGCAGAATTCTTAAAAGCTGTTTCTTTACATTGCTTAAAACTTGGAATTGTCATTGTCAAACTACCTTATTCCTACCTCAAGGTGAGATCAGGTCGCCTTTTGAATTCAGTAAACTGAGTCGACAATTCGTAGCGTGTGTCGTTCAACAGATCAATACAGGTTTGTTTGTTGGAAGTGAAGACCACTGATTCCAGTAGGTTGCTGGGTTCTACTTTTAATATAAGAATTTACATGAATTATTCATTTAAATATTCATTTTTCCCTGACCTGGCTCTAAGAAGCCAGACTAGAAGGGCGCTGCATTGGCAAGTTAGTTTTTATCCAGAGCTGGAGGTGCTACCCTCATAACTTCTCTACATTTCTGCTATCTGGAATTGTCTCGGTGTGAAAGGCCAGGATTTGAGCATGATTTTCTTTTCTTTTTCTTTTTTTTTTTTTTGCTAATGATGCTGTTATTGGAAACCCTAACATAATTCCTCAATTCTACATTCCTTTTTCATCTTTCAGAACTGGAGTAGAAAAGATGACATGAGTTGCCAAGAAGTGGAATTGAGGATTACTGTTAGACAGGAAGATATAACTGTGGGGGGGAGGGGGAATGAAAGAAACCCTAAAGTGTCAATTACTACCGACAGCTAATTGGATAATTTTTAAAAGTACTATCATGACACTGTGGAATTTTTCTTTTCAATTTGTGATCTGTTGTTAGTTTAGATACTGAGTTGACTTGAGTAATATAAAACACAATGAAAATTTAGTGCTGCATTTAAAAACTTCTCAATGGGAAAGTGTGAGTTAAGTTTAGGATGATCAAATTACAAAATGGAAAAAGCGAAACCCGATCTCCCTGGAAGAATTGGCAGTCATCACAGAAAAAGGACTACATTATATCTGAAATGGAGGGTCTGAGTAACCTAACCCTGAAACAATTCATCCGGAGGTTTATATTTATTACGCGAATTGTGGGCTTACTTCAGCTAGACCTGGGAGCCATGAAGAGGTGTTTTCGCTTCCTTCTTCTGCTTCTAACACATGGGACCATAATCCACCTTCAAACTAATTTTGTTTTGTATAATAGGTCAGAAACCTGTGACTTGGTTACCTCCATCAGGCAGAATTCCAGTGTGCGATTGTATACGGAGGGTTAGATGTAACAAAGGAGTAATTATCTGCATAACTACCCACTTACCTGCCAACCTATCCTATTTTTGTGTGTTCTATATACGTCGTTCACCTTGAGATAACAAGCATGGTTTTATTGTCTTCGTAAGAAAATGAAGTTTACCCAGATCCAAATGCTTACTTATACTAATTTTGTTTTCTATGAGAAATTTAATTTTCCAACATTTTTAACTCTCGCAAGGGAAAATCCGAAAGCAGATGTTCAATTAATGAGTTTGAAGGCAGGTGTGTACCTGACTAAGGAAAAGTGCATTTGTGCCAGGAGAACCAACGTTTTTATGTATCGAGGTACATTTTTCCAGACTGGAAAATCTTTGGTGCATGTGTGAACTTGTATAAATTTATTCACAAGAATAGAATCGACCTTTACATATACCATGTATCCAGCAAAAATACCACCCATGCTACCCTAAACCAAGGCATTCATAATTTTTTGCTGCACTCAGCAAGTCATATAAATCTTGATTTTTTTTTTTTTTTACTACTATAAAACAAAACATGCTTCTCAGGGCACACTTATGTTATATTTGCTCAAATGGATCTTAATAGCAACTTAGGGTGCTGTTGCTAGAGGGTAACTAGTTAGCAGTTAAAAAAATCTGAAGGAACTTTTCAGCTCATAAAAGTTTTATGAGCTGAAAAATGCTATGGGGTGTGTTTAACAGTGGTTCAGGGGATACTGAAAACTTGACTCCTGTCTATTTCAGGAGTAATTTGCACACCTGCGTTTGAAAAATTATTGAAAGGTTTGCTTTGTGAACATGTGTGAAAGCTATAGCATTCGAAGGCATAGGAAGAGTTTCTTCAATTCTGTATATATATATTATTAAAGCATAGCTGTGTACATTAATGCAATCTCTGTATATATTTTTTAAAGAGCATGCCTTTAAATCACCTGAAATGTTACACGTTAGTGGTGCAAAACAGCAAATGTTTTTAAAAACAGACATATCAGTATTTTTCCATCAAAGAAAAATTTGGAAATGTATAGATATTACATACTAGTCTTAGTCTACAAATACTTATAGCTATTAACCTTAAAGTAGATAACTTATTAGTTTTCTATAAACAGGTTCATATATTCTACTTACTATATGTTAGGCCTACTTGATACTGTCTTGTTAGACTTTTTTTTTGGCACAGAATCTTACTCTGTCACCCTATTACAGTGCCATGATATACTCACACCAACCTCAACTCCTAGGCTCAGGTGATACTCTTGCCTCGGCCTCCTGAATAGCTGGGACCACAGGTGGCCGCCACAACACTTGGCTAGTTTTTCTATTTTTAGTGGAGACCAGTCTCTCCCTTGCTCAGGCTGGTCTTGAAATCCTGAGCTCAAGGGATTCTCCTGCCTCGGCCTCCCAAAGTGCTAGGATTTGAGTCACTACGCCCAACCTTTTTTTTTTTTTCTGATTTTATAATTTACATTCACACAAATCTGAGTGTAACGTAGGAAGAAAGCCAATATTAAACCAAAAGTACACAAATAATTTTTATATCAGTAAGATAAGGATAAAATTATTCATGTAAGGCTGTTAAAAATTAATCACGTTTTGAGAAAGATAATTTTTGGCCTCTAATTTACAATTTCTTTTGCTCAATTTTCTTCCTGAGACTCATCATATCTTATTGGCTACATCACTCCAGAATAACCTCTGTCTAATTCAGCTCTTCTGCACTTTTGTTTGTATGTAAGAGAAATGCACTCTGAGGGCAGGAGATATCTGGGAAAATGCTAATATTTATACCATTGATTATACCACAATCTCTTGTAAAAGATGTTTTATACGAGATAGTCTCCAAGTTTTAAAATCACATATTTTTCATTTTCATAGAATTTTGTACAATTTTGTGATTATGTGGAAAAATTACTTTCAGATTTTTTATTATAGGATTAGGTTTTCTTCTTTAGACAAAATCTCTCTCTTTTTTTTTTTTTTTTTGTAGTTTTTGGCCAGGGCTGGCTTTGAACCCACCACCTCTGGCACGTGGGGCCGGCGCCCTACTCCTTTGAGCCACAAGCACCACCCTCAGACAAAATCTTGTTGCAGGACTCCAAATCTTGAACAGACAAAAGAGCAGCTTGGTTGATTAATATCGGAGGGAGGGCAGGTCGGGAGCGTCGCTCCTAGGACGTCCTCCTCATCTGTGGTGGTTTCTATCATAACATGGACCTCAGAGCACAGCAAGGAGAAGAATGATCTGATCTAGAGAGTTAGAAATAAAGCAAAAACAGTTACTTGTGAATGAGGGGGTTTTAAAGTAAAAATGCTTTTAAAATTAGTCTGATCATCAATACCTTTATCTTACTATAATGATACACATTTATGAACATTAACCTTTGAGTAGCTCTATGCAAGGTGCTGAATTAAACAAATTAAGTCCATGTCGTTTCAATCTTATCGATGCCTATGCGTCGCCGAGATAACATATAGAGCATTTCCAAGTATCATGAATGTTTGCAGAACTAAATTGTCACTAAATTATCATGCTCAGAGATCGGTACTGTCAAACCCCTTTTTCTATATATTATCACATCTAAACCTCAAAACTAATTGGTGAGATAGGTAGGAAAGAAGATGGGCAAATGAAGCCCCATGGAGTCTAACATTTTTGGCCTCGGGTCTAATGATCTAATGGTCCTGTCCCTTTGGGGAGCATTTTTGCAGTGAAATGATTCTTTCTTCTGCTGAACTCTGAGAAACAATGTCCCACTTTGTACTGGCTTATATACCAGCCTGTTCATCAATTCCTGAAAGACTATAAACTCTGGAAAACTGGTTTCTCATTGCCATTCTATTGGTTTGTTAAGAGTATATGATTTAAATGCAGTTACTGCAATGCTATTAGATAGCTATCATGGCAGGTGAATACTCTGCTAAACTTGGGAGCAATGGTATTCTGGGGGTCTACAATGCTGCTTTCCTGCAAAACTTTAGAGCACATCCCTGAAAAAGGATGGAGCTGGCGTTTCATACCCAAGTGGCTGCTTTTGATGATCTTCAGCTGAGGCTTGTTTTTTTTTCTGCAGAGATTTCGTGTGGGTTCCCCCGTTCTTCATGGGTTTCCTAAAGTTCAGAAAATGATTGGGTTCCTATTAGTCAAATGAATGGAAAGGGAAGAGAATGGTTATCTCCCCCTCCTTTCTATGGGAAAACAACCTTAATGTTTCTAAATTTGTAGTGAGCTTACAGATCAAAGGTTACCTTTCTTAAAAGTTATAAGTGAAAAATTTAGTGTCTGTGGTACATGGATGCACATATAGACATACACATGTACATGTAGAATTTCAGCTTTTAAACATGTTCTTTGAATAGTGTTATCAAACCACTAACCTTGAGGAAAAATGTAAGCAATTGAAAGTGATTTCTTCAAAGGTTGAGGCTTAATAATAAGAGACGTTCTCTAGATAATCAAAAGGAACTTTATCTTCTTCCTAAAATGGATCAATGCCTGGGTTCTTTCTGAAAATGGCCTTTGCAGTTACAACTTGTCATTATCAAAACTAACACTGAAGTAGGGGCATTATCCCAAGACAAACGCCACTTAGCTATTGCTAGCAGTTACCCTGGGAGACAGGCGCACACCCTTCTAGAAGGTCATGGTCAACGAAGAATTAGCTTTAAGTAAAGTTACAACGTCCTGGTCCTTCGACAGATATTAATGGGAGGCACAAAGGAACACAAATGATAGACCCTGTTCCCACGTCTCTTAAATGCATAGTGGGAAGCCAATAGTAACACAAATACCACGCAACTGTGGTACTACAACATGTAATTACACACTAGATAATGCGATATGACGGACCGTGAGTGACAGTTGAGGTCAGCCAAGGAAGAATCAATAAAGTCAGAAACTGACAGAATATTTTGTAAGAAGGAGGAGACTCAAGACAGTCCCTGTCCGAGGGATAGAGTGCAAGTAAATTCCAAGAAGCCAGTTACTAGCCAAGTGCTTTCCAACCTAGGCCTACCAGTGAGGCCAAGGAGCCCCAAATGTAAGCAGTTTCTAAAAAATGGGGCTGAGAGCACAGAGAGGCCATGTCTGAACACTTTGTAAGGATCTGCCCAGAAACCTACACAAGGTCATGGGAGCTGTGCTGCCAACTTCCTTAGGGAGGAGTGTTCTTACACTTTTCTGTGCTTCTGTGCTTCATATATTTACATAAAGACAGAATATTCTATGGCTTAGTTAAGCATGTTTAACTTTCCAAAATAAATTCCCATGAAGCATCAGGGCTCTGAACTACACTAATATAAAGTTAGATGGCATAAAACTACTGTTAAAAGAGTGGTACATACTTTAAAAGATGATTTAAAGGCTAATGACATTTTAAATCAGATGCATATTGAATCAGTACAATTACAGGGAAGGTGCTGAGCAATCTGGAGTCGTCCCTCTGGTCATCTGCAGTGTGGCCCCACACATTTCTTAATTCCCCTGTCTTTGTTAGTAAAATGGATATAATCACTACTACTATGTAGAATGACATTGCCTAAACCTTGACCTATGGTCTTTTTTCAAATCTCAAGAGTTATGAAACAAAGAAGACGTGTGTATATATTCATACATGTATGTACATATACACATAATATACATATATATTTTCTCATTTATCTAGCAATCAAATCATTATATGTACCAACTATGCTAGAACTGGATTTTTTGAAGGACACTCTGTGACACCCTGATGAACATGGGGAAGTAGTTAGTTTGCTTCATAGGAGGGGCGAGATAGTTGATACAGTCGGCAGAGGCTTTGGAAGGAGACCTGGATTCACTGTCAGACAGTGACCTTGGTCCTCTGCATCTCCAGGTGCCATATTCCAGATTCAGTCAAATATGGGTGAAAATATTTAGGAAAAACGCCCACAATAAAAATAACAATACAGCAATAAAAATAATACAAATCAAAAACCAATACAGCATTTACATTGTCCTTGGTTTTATAAGTAATTTAAAGATGCTTTAAAGCATATGGATATGCAGGTTGTATGGAAGTAAATACTATGCCATTCTGTATGGAGCCTGAGCATCGTGAACTTAGATATTCCTGGGGGGAGGATCCTGGAACCAATCACCATGGGTACCGAGGGATGACTGTATTTACAATGTGTTTGGTCTTGAACGAATTATTTAACTTCTACAGGCCTAAGTTGTATACTAATAGAAGTCCATAATAATAATACTACTCACCAGATTGCTTCGAAAGAAGGGGATCTCTTTGAGTGCTTACCCTATGCCGGTCACTGTGACAGGCACTTTACACATTTAATACTCCTTGAGTGACTGGGAAGTACCGTGCACAGTACCTGGCAAATACCAAGCACAGTACCTGGCAAGTACCAAGCACCATACCTGGCACATGGGAACTACTTAGTGCCACCTCAGCTTTAGGATTAATTTAATTCCACCTCAGCTTTAGGATTCATTTCATTTCCAGCATCTAAATTCTACATGTAGAACAATATATAGGTTGTTTTGTACTACAAAGACAGAAGTTGACTTATCTTCCAATTCAAGATATTTTAACTGCAAGGAGCCAAATATAATTTTACTTGAGTATCTGCTTGACCGAAAGAACCTGTTAAAATTTCAATCCTACATTGGTTGGGTTTTCAGGGTGATGCCATTTTGTCTGCTAATTAGGAGCAGCTGCAGCCCTCACTTAAAATTTAAATATGGTATTGATTCTATAGGACCTAAGAGTAGAGTTTATTAGCTTTCTGCTCTTTTTCAATTGTGAAAATTGGGCTTGTGATTTTGATAACTGCCGAGCTAATTTTCTCTCAAAAAATCATTTTATGCATTCTTCATACATTTCCTCAGGTATTGGGCTCAACCTCCTGCATATTCATAGAATACACGGACATTCCCTGCTGTCTTTCTGTTGTTGTCAAGGAAACCCCCAGCTCTCTGCACAGGGATTACATTCTTCTTTCTTAATAGCTCTTAGATCATTCATTTGTGCAATGAATAAAAAATGTATTCACAGGTCCAGACACTGTTCAGAACTTTTTTTGCGGGGGGAGGGGTGGTGTAGCTAACGGGAAAGACTTGTGTGGTGAGACAAAAGAAAAGGAAAAAGAAATGCTCTCTGAGTTCCATTTTAATGAGGTAAAGCTGAAATTTTTATGCTGTTAAGAAGACATTGCCTATTTTTGTTAGTTTAGGAAATTTATAACATTACATTTCAGTGAGGCCAGTTTTTCACATACAAAAATAGTTATTAAGTGGCTTTATTAATAGAACAATTCCAAGAACGGAGCCCTGGTCAGTGTGAATGGGACAGGCTGGGAGCGGTGAAGGGTTTTAGCAAAATCTGTCATAATTTTTTCATTTGTATTGAAGTACTTTGGATTTTTAATGACATAAGTGAGGGATATAAAATATAAAATACACTTTCATCCTAGGGCATTATGTGGACATCTAAAGACTTACTATATTGCATCAAAAAATGGTGTTCTTTAGAGAAAGAGTGCCAGTATTTAGACTTTTCGATTATGAATGAGGCGGGAAACACACAGCTATTGAAAGGAAAAGGATACAATTAGTCTCAAAAAGAATGATTTATTCCTTAAGAGGAAAATAAATTATGGGAACCTTCTAAACAAATACCCACTAGAATGATGGGGTATTGTATGGAATTTCTCCATCAATAACTTAAGTCTTAAGGCACTTTTACATTAGAAAGAAAGTACATCTGGAGTGAAAAGAAAAGTTTAATTATATATCAGCATCTACATCTATGAAAATTTGATATACAGTGTCCCTGCATTACACTGAAACTTGCTTGCACACGTGTGTCATCTGCACACACTAAGCCCCGGGAGTGGCTTTCACTGACCTCATTCTTTCGCTGTGTGGCACCTCTTCCTGGTGTCTCATAGGGGCAGTGTGGTGACTTTGGCCATATCCTGTGGATAGTAGGTTTCTGAAGATGTGGGCTTTCCTATGATGCAAAATAGAAAAGGAAGTAAATATGCTAATATGTATTTCTGGAGAGAATACTGGAATATGGTATAATCATCATTTTTTACTATGTTGAAAGCTTCCCTTTCTCTGCGATATTGGGGAGCCCTTCTTACTCTCTGCAGATAAAACATGTTATGTTCATCTCCTCACATTCACCCCCAGAACACGTACTGAAGATGCGTTGAAATAAAGTCCTTCAATGAAGCTACAGTACGGCTGGAGAAAAGAAGATAATGCAATTTATAATTTTATAATTATAATGCATAATATAATTTACAAAAGAAAGAGACACAACTTAGTTCTATCTTAGTTGGGAATGTGTAGCTTAGTTGGGGAGGTAACTTGACATAATTAGTACACAAGAGAGAGCATGATAAAGGCTAATTGCTTGTTTCATTAAAAGAGAATTTAGAAGTGTATATGAAATACATTAAGAAACATCTTTAGCATGCGAAGTCTCAGAACTAATCTCAGAAGAAACTCTACCCCCTCGGCTTATCAGAGAGGGACGAGAGCTGCCCACCCATGACGTCACTGTGTGTGACGAGTTGAGGGACATCAGGCCTGTGCATAAGTATTGCCCACAGTACTTCTCATTCCTGGCTATACATCAGGGGGCCTCCAAGAACACCTTCCAACCCCTCATCGGCCAAGAGACAACTTGACTCACTGGCATTGTAATCTTTGTTTGTTACTTCTCTTACCTTGGCTTTATTTATTTATTTTCTTATCAGGCATGTGTCTTTCTAAATGCCCCCCATGTGATTTTGACGCATGGTGAGTGCTGAACACGCTGAGAAACTACAGGCTTGCTGCCGGTTAGGAGGCCTGCTGAGTGCAGTCTTCTGCAGAGGGGTTTGCTTTAAACTCTACTCTACCAACTTTGAGGAGAAATAATATATCTGATTCAGTCTCTCCTGAGTGAAATGGAGATTCAGATTTGGGGGAATGGTTTCTGTTTTGTTTTGGGTGTTTGTTTTGTTCACAAATGTTAAAGGAAACAGCATTGGTTAATAAGGAAGAAAATACAATTAAGTATTATTGAAATATATGTTTTTAATAGTTTCAGAAATAATTGTAATTGAATCAAAAGTAATGGGGAGCATATCGTTAGTTATTCAGAACTGCAGACCTCACTTTATTGTACCTGTGTTAATGTCTACCTGCAGTCACAGAAATTACAAGGACAGGCACCCAGAGTTAAGCATTCTTTTGGCTCTACTTACTGGCAAAGTCAGCTTGTTGAATAAACATTTACATTTGAGGAAAACAGTGATTACCACTGTACTATAAGCCCATATGAATTTGGAAAGAAAATGAATGATGAAAAGAATATTGAGACTGTTCCAGATTATTTAAATGATCTAGATTTTTATAACCATAAACGTCTTTATAGTTTGAGTTATTTGTACAATTCTTCAGTTGTAGTTCAAACCTTGACCTGTAATTGCAGGAAGGAAACAACATTCTCCAGTCTGAGATACAAATCTTTCAAAGGAAGTATCAATTCAGCATAATATAAACCTTTTCTTTTTCTTCTTTTCTTTTTTTTGAGACAGAGTTTCACTATGTCGCCTTCGGTAGAGTGCGGTGGTGCCACAGCTCACAGCAACCTCAAACTCTTAGGGTTAAGCAATTCTCTTGCCTCAGCCTCCAAGTAGCTGGGACTACAGGTGCCCGTGACAACATCCGGCTATTTTTTTTGTTGTAGTTGTCATTGTTGTTTGGCAGGTCTGGGTTGGGTTTGAACTCGCCAGCCTTGGTGTACGTGGCCGGCGCCGTAGCCACCGAGCTACAGGCACTGAGCCAAACCTTTTCATTCTTGAGGATAAATAAATAACGGTGTTGACATTCTTCTAACTAAATTCCCAAAAGAGGCACTAAATGGCCAGAGTATGGGAAGTTAATGTATTTAAGTGATCTTTTTACTTTAATTATGGAAAAGTGAATTTAGGGAGGGAGGTAAGATTTTTGAAAAGTGAAAAACAACTCAGAAATTTGTAAATAAGGAAGCATATGACTTAAGTTTGGGACATACAAATCAAAGCCATGGCCAGTTTGGGCGGAGGAAATTTAGAAAAGCTATATTTGAGGACCGATGGCTTCTAAATGGGTAAAGTTCAAAGGAGATTTCATGAAGCATTCTGAACTGGGGGTGGAGGAATCTTCTTGAACAGTGCTGAGGTGGGAGTGAAGAAGATAAGGGGATAGGAACAGGGGGCTGCTGAGCTCCATGCAGAGCATGGAAGGAAGGGTGGGGGCGGGGCGGGGTGTGGGACCAGGAGCTGGAGCTGTCTGAACTCTGTTGGAGAGGGGGGTGCATGCAAAGTATACTTTGCATGAAATGTCTTATCTTATAACAGTGGAATTGTTTTCTCTTTTGTCTTGTGATTTTTTTTGAGGTGAAATTCAAGTTTTTGTGTCAGTAGTACTATTATATCTATCTTGAGTGTCTTGCCTATATAGTATCACATCATACGTTTGTTTAATTCTTAATAAACTGTTCACTTGTAAAAAAAAAAAAAAGAAGAGGGGGGTGCAGAGGACAGGAAATGATTACTAACTTTTGAACAGAGAAGTGGCAAAATTAAAAATTAAATGGTGTTTGATAAAATGTAGCTTAGTAGCTATCCTTTTGGAGGCCACACAGAAACTAAATATACATATTTATGAGAGGCCTTTGTTTTTACTTTAATCAAAGCTTTTGCATATTTTTGAATCCTTGATTCTGACCCAGGTGTTTTTCTGGTGTTAGGATAGCTGGCAATATCTATGCATCTGTTATCTCTCTGTCTATTCATCCTCTATTGTCTACCTATCTGGCAAATAATTTGAGCATGTTAGAAAACTAAAGTGAAAAAGACAATAAAAATACTGCCTTATGATTTTTTTTTGTCGATTTGCTCTATTTTTCATCTTTTAAGAGATCATTTAGAAACCTACCGGCTTACTTCTCATTCATATAGCTTTTATCTCATTGTTCAGAAATGCCTAACGGTCTCAAAATTACTTGATTATACTCACCAGGAAACCTCTTATTCTTTAAAAAGTGGAAGTGATGAAATCCCTTGGGCTTTTCTTTAAGCAAGAAGAGCCCACGCTTAGTGATACCTCCTTAAGGGCAGTTAGCCAATGATGGTCTTTAAAAAATTATGTGTACTCCATGAACAGCATCATTTGAGGATTATCCTAAGTTGGAAAAAGATGATTCCCATTTATCATCCTCATAATACGTCTTCCTCTTAAAAGCGAGGTTATCAGAAATGCTTATATTGTTTAAATATATATGTGTAGTATTATATATGTGTGTACATATATACACATTTATTATTATATGTGTGTTTAATACACACATATTACATATGTGTATTTAATACACACATATTACATATGTGTATATATATGTAACCCTTTCTGGGTATAAAATTCATGACTTGAGACACACTGGGCCTCATGTTCAGCATGAGAGGGCTGCCAGCATAAGCTAATATGCTCGAGTGGTGCACCCAGTCAACCTTGATTAGCTGAGCTCATTGGGAGATGTGTGTCGCAGAACCCAATATTGACCTTCTAATCTTTAATTTCTCTGATCTCTAGGAAGATTGAATATGGACATAAACATCTTATAATAGTCAATCATTGAAGTAATTAAGGATGCAGAAACACCTAACAAAACTTGGGGCAGATGTTTACATATCTTGATTGCTAAGGTCAATTTTTTTTAACATACTAAGTGAACACCATTTTTGGCATCTGAAATTTTGAAAATATTGGGATGTCTAAGTCAATCTGGTCCAAATTCATATTAGCTGGTTTTCTTTGCTTCTTCGGGTGCCAGTTAGCCTTTTTATTTTAATTAAGAAAATATCAAAGGTGAATGGAATGGAAACATGTTTCTTTCTGGCAGTTGTATCTATAAGGATGTGTCAGAAAACATAAACATCTTAAAGAATTTCAAGCTTTCTCTCTTTAAATTCCAGAAGTATTTCTCAAGCACTTCATTATGGCTATCTATTGTATTTTTAAAATAAGAGAACAGAAACCTTTTTTGTTACACATTAAAATAAAATCAATTTTTAATAAAGAAATGTGATCCTAATATATCTCTGCTGAAAAGATTGGCATACACTTACATTTAATTAAAAGCTCTTAAACTTGAATCGTAAAATCCCCTAAAGAGCACATGAACTTTAACCAGCTGCCTACGCATCTTAGCAACTCTGTTTTGTGTCTGGTAACAGTATGACTGGAAGACTTGTGCTCTGTCTACAAAACTCTGCCATGAAGTACTTAAAAATACTTGGTGAATAATTTGAGGTCAGCTAGCAATAACGCTTTGTGTGAAACGCCGTTAAAAAAACCTATGAACCATAATACTGCTATATTCAAGTCAAGCTGTTAAAATACATTCATATAAACATAGAAAAGATTATACATAAACTGTGTATAGTTCTGTGGTTTGACTCTTGAAATCCAAATAAAAGTTATATTACCCATAGAGTAAGATGCTAGACTAGAAGTAGTCTTTTACAAGGACTTGTTCATCCAAGATCTTGGACTGTCAATCACCCCACCTGGTGGTTCTGTTCCTACCGCTAGAGCAGATCGCCATTCCTGAATGACACCCTCCTTTCACAATGGCACAGGTGTCCCCCACATTACCCACAAAGAAACTTTTTTTGGTTTGCAATAATTATAGCTATTGCAATCCTCTAATAATGTATGTGGTGGGTGAGGGTGGTGAGAGGAAAGGAGGATGAAGAGGTCATTTCATGGGGTGAATAAACAAAGGGGAGTGAGTGGAATTTGGTGAGGTATAAAGGGTTAGTGACAGGCATTTGAGTGACCTGACCGTAAAAAATTTACCTATGTATATGTAGTAAATAAATTTCACACCCCCACCTCCTGTCCAACCATGAGATGTTAAAAATATGGGAACAAGCAATTTATACCAACAGAAGAAAATGCAGATTAATACAAGGACAATCTGTTGGCAGAAAAATTTAACTTCAAAGCCCTAGGTAATTAACAGTTCTCCCTCCCTCAAATCTGTATTAAGAAATCTAATGAACCATTTGGAAGTTGACACAACTTGTTTAAACAATAATGTTAGTTGCGTAATTGTGAGACTATTCCTTTCACAAAAAGAAAATGAAATTATTCCAACTCTCATTTTGCATCTTTGTTTTTTTTTAAGAATTCCTATTAGGAAGAAGTTTTTTTCCGAGATATCTAAAGACATGACAACTGTAGTTAATAAAGTTGTATTATATTAGGGATTTTTGTTAAATAAGTCCATTTCAGCTGCTCTTATCATAAAAAAGACATGATAATTTGCTTCACTATAGTAACCATTTTACCTTCTATTTGTTTCTATCACATCATGTTGTAAGCCTGAAATACACACGGTAAAACTTGTCTCAAAAAAGAAAATTTTTATAATACTTAACATGAGTGTATTATTTATTTATACAATTTTCTTTCTCATCATGTTTTATGATATACTGGTAGTTATTTGGATATTGCCAGCTTCAGGATACAATGAGAGAGAACATGAAAATGCTTAATATGCTTTTGTTTTCTACCATTCTGAAGGCAGCTAGATCAGAAACTTGGGAGGTGGGAGGCGGACGTGATCCTGATCTAAATTTAATGATTGGTACATTTTAAATGTGTAGACTCCCTTTAAAATAGGGAGAAGAGAGTTTAGTAAAGCCAGTTCTCTTACTTCTTGGCAAAAAAATTTGTTCCATAGAGAGAGAGAGAGCAGGCCAGCGAGAAACTGGAAGGCACACTTGAGGGTTTATAAAACTGGTTTGTGAATGTCTGCCTTGTGTTCTGATACATAATATGCACTCAGTAAATTTTGCGTGAGCATTTGGCTCTTGGAGAGATAGAATAGTCAGGGTAGTGTGCATGGCTGTGGAAGTGAATTTAATTTTGAGTCCACAAACTACCATGAAGCAGCACTGAGTCTGTGAAATATATGCAAGTTTCTGTCTCTGATACGATCTTGGCACTGTCATTGAAATTTTGTAATTTTTATTTAAGTTAGAAAATGGAATATATGTTGATTGCATTGAATGGTTGCCTATTTTAGTGAAAAACGCAGATATGATAATCTTAAATCCTAAGGAAGTCCTCATAGGTTTATGAATAATAGGAAGTGTTAGAATTTGTCATCCAAGTGGAATATGGACTAAAAGGATATTACTAATTGGAGCTAAAGTCAGAAGCTATTAAGTAAATTACATAGTCTTATGATTTGGTCTTTAATTAATAAAATTAACTAGACAAAATATGAGTCGACAGTTAAATAAATTATATAAATTATTAATATACATTTAGAATTCTTCTGTACAGTAGAATTTCTGTAAGTTGACCACCCAGGGGACAGTAACAAAATGGTCAACACACAGAGGTGGTCAACATAAGGAACTAGGCCCATGTACTGATATGTATGTGTGGTGCATGTCTGGTCTATGAAAATTACATCATCTGAAGGAGGTGGTCACTGAAAGGGGATCGTTAACTATGAGGGTTCTACCGTATTTTCTTTCCCAGGAAAGCATATGACTTGGTCAGATGTATTGTGACCACCTGTCAGTTTCTTGCCGTGTGATAAATAATGTGTTGGCTTACCTTAGTGCTTCACCTCTCTGCTTTTTCCTACGCTTCAATTTCAAAGCTACCAATATCATACTTGACAAAACTTCCATGTGTAATTATTCACTAAAAGGATCGTGGGACATATTTCCATTGGTCTTATGTTTTTAAAGTAAGGGATTTGCCTAGGGGCCCGGATAGATCTTTAGTAACGACTAGAGCTTTTACTCTAAGCCTAAAGAAATAAGGTGAAGGGTTTGCATGTAAAATGATAGTATGAGCAGATTAAGATAAGCACATTTTAAAAACTCCAGTAAAAATTCCAGGAAGTTATACCAAGTGGTTTAATTGAGTGTGGCTTAATTCAACTGTATTCAAATATCATTAGCAATGAGAGGCAACTTGAATTGGTGGTTATGTAAAATTATTGATACAATATTTCAAGAGATTCATTTGTATAAAGGCATTTAAAATGCATTCTGTCATATGGTGTTAAACATTTTCTTCACATTCTTTTTAATAAAAAGGTAAAACCTACCTTCAATGAAAACTGTAGTAAGATGCTACTATTATCCAAAGATTTTATTGTGTTCTCTTTTAAAACATATATCATGGCACTTTAAGGTCAGAGAAACAACTTTAGTGACTAATATCAACATTCTTTATAATTATATTTTTTAAAAGGCAAAGTTTTTAGTCACTTTCCTGAAGATGATAATTAGTAATAGTTTCAAAAGCTGAGTCAGACGGTCAGTTTTAAAAGCTGTATCCATTTTATGTTTATACGGTACATTAGAGGTATACAAAGTGGTAATAAAGTTCATGTGCAATTTAAAATAGTGTGCAATTAAAAATTGCACAAGAACTTTATGGCCACCCTGTAAAAAGTTATATATTTAGTAATATATAGTATTGATCTCACCTCTCTGTGTGGCAGAAATATTTTCTCATTCATTTGAATATCTATACGCTTTAGCTGACATAGTTGAACAGCTGAATGTATAGTGTGGAATGAAATGGAGATAAAAGAGATGAACTGTAATGTGTAAAAATTCCATAGGAAGGCCATAGAATTAGGATAAGAATAACGCAGCCCTACACAAGAGTATTTTAATGAGATAATTTACTAGGGATATAGTGGGATACAAAGGAGTTTTTTTTCTTTTCTTGTTTTCCTTAGAATGAATGGTATAAATGTAAGGTGTCAGACTTCTGATTATTTAAGTCTTGTGGTCTGGTTTTTGTAAGTTTAGACACATGTAAGATGCATCTGTAGAATTCGTACTGATGGTGCGTATACCCCTGTATTTATGTTGATGCGTAGTAAGCGAGGATACAAGCAACGCTGATTCTTCCTCATAGGCTTTTTTCTTTTCTGATTTAACGGTAAATGCCAGATGTTGATATCTCCATATGCAGAAGGGAGCAGCTTCTTGCAACAGTCCAGGAGAAAGCTGTTTTGTCCCCTATGCATGGTGAGGGAGCAGGTGGGGCTGGGCTGGCTCCATCGTAATTATTTCTTCTGTAAGCTCAGAGTTAGCCTGGCATGAATTGTGGCTAGTGCGAAAGTTAATTCTGCAATATGCATATTATGCCTTTGGGTGAGATGGTGAGACACCCCGTAGTCCTTTGCCTTCTTTGTGGGTCAGTGCTTTCACTGGCACCATTTTGCACTGCCCATCACTGGAAACACAGCACTGGTATTGGCATGACCTTTTTTTGAGACAGTGGAATGCCACCGGGATGAAGGGAAGCCTCCGAACTTCCTCCTTTCTACTGCCTGAGACAAAGAGTTTGCTGACGTACTTTTTGCTTAGTGGTTGGCGCCATATGGCAATTGACCTTCTAGGGAATGTTCTGATGCTAGATGCCATTTGAAGTATGCTAGGTAGACTCTGCACATGTGTTTCTGCACTTTCTTTGGAGAAAATCTTAATAGCAAGAACCAAAATTGGCCTAATCCAGGTAATTCCCAGGAAGGATAAAGGCGTAAAGATGTGGAAGTGTCTTCCTGGTCCTTTGAGGGAGCCATCCCCACCAGAGCCATCTCCCATTCTGGACTATGGCGTATGGACGGTAGCTAAGCCCTGTCCCACTGCCTCAGAGGATGGAGGCTATCATCATGCTGTGAAAGTCCTGTAAATAAACCTCGCTTTTATTTTTCTGTATAACAGTCTTCTCCAGGACAGGTTATAAAGAGAGCAGAAGGAACCTCTCCTCATTTTCTTTCTGAATACGAGATATCTAGATATTCCTCACATAAAGGACAATCATCAGTTACTTTTCTTGTATGCATATGGATCATATAGAAAAAGTAATTGATTCTATAGGAAATAGTCTTGACTTTTCATTTTCCTATTGATTATACATGAAATGGTCCTAATTTCTAATATTTTTTGCAGTTCACACAAAGACAAATTCCTGCATTCCAAGATCACAACGTATATGTGATTCTTTGCTTCATTTTAAGGACCTCATTGTTTTCTTAAACATGTTGAAGAGTTTTCATAGCCTGTGTCCACAACCTTGAATTGGATTCATTTTTCGTACCATTAATGTAACAGCAGCAAATTTGACAACGAGAACCATGTGTAGAAGGGTGTTTACTGTGAAGAGATTTTAATACTTCTGTGTGTGTGACCAGCCTTGCTATCAATTTCTTCTATCATATACTGTCAAATCTTATACTTAAGTATTGTGAAAACTCTTTGTTTTTTTCAGATCGAATGAGTGATTTGAGTGTAATTGGTCATCCAATAGATTCAGAATCTAAAGAAGAACCTTGTAGTGAAGAAACAGGCCCAGAGCATGATCTAATCGCTGAAATATTACCCGAGATAATTGAAATAGATTTATACCACAGTGAAGAAGATGAAGATGATGAAGAGTGTGCAAATGCTACCGATGTAACGACCACCCCCTCTGTGCAGTACATAAATGGGAAACATCTCGTTACCACTGTGCCCAAGGACCCAGAAGCTGCAGAAGCTAGACGTGGCCAGTTTGAAAGTGTTGCACCTTCTCAAAATTTCTCAGACAGCTCTGAAAGCGATGCTCATCAGTTTATTATAGCTGAATCAGAATTGTCTACCGCTATGCAACCTAATGAATCTAAAGAATCAACTGAATCTCTTGAAATGACATGGAAGCCTGAGACTTACCCTGAAACATCAGAACATTTTTCAGGTGGTGAGCCAGATATTTTCCCTACAGCCCCATTCCACGAGGCAGAAGTGACAGAGCGGATAGAATCAGTCACAGAGAGAACTCCTGAACTTGGTAATCAAGTGCATGAACACAGTGATCTTATCCCTCTGTTTCCTGAAGAGTATTCAGGAGAAGCTGCTATTGACCAAGAATCTCAGAAAACAGTGTTTTCAAGGGCCACAGATGTAACATTTAGTGAAGAGGCAGAAAAAAGTACTTCCATCCCATATTCTCCCACTATAGTTCCAAGTTCTGCATCAGCACGTGTTTCAGAAGAAGGTTCAATGATGCCAATAGGAAATTCACGGCCTACTGACCCATTGTCTACTCTAGAAAACCGGGTAGAAACAACCCCCAAACAAACCGTGGAGCTCTCAGGGAGTGCTTCAGCTCCAATCTCAGAAGGCTCTGGAGACGTAGACGAATATAAAGATAAAATGTTCACCCTGGTAACAGATTTATCACAGAAAAATGCCCCAGATGCTATTGTTACTTTAGACACCAACAAGGGGGTTATCACAGAAAGCCTTTTTGCACTTCCTGTGACCACCACATATTCAGTTTTTGACCAACCTCCTGCAGAAGTGGTGCCGACCAAATCTGTAAGCAAATCAGACATTCCCGAGTTTTTCAGTACATCTTTAGAGGAAAAGCAAAGGAAAGAGGAGGAGGAAAGAGCTACAGGCACAGATTCCACTGTAGAGGTTCATTCACCAACACAGAGACCAGATCAATTCATTTTACCCTCTGAATTACAAAGTTTGAATGTGGCGACATCCAGTGATTCAGCTGCCAGGAAGACTTTTATGTCCTTGACAATACCTACGCAGTCTGAAAGATCAATGCCAAGTTCCAACCTTGTCTTTACAGAGAGAAATATTCTAGAAAATGTGGGGGCGCAGACCACCGAGCACAGCAGTCAACCTGAGGTTCAGGAAGGGCTGACCACTCTCCCTAGTACCCCTATCTTTCTCTTTGTGGAGCAGGGCTCTGGAGAAGCTGCTGCCAACCCAGAAACCACCACTTTTTCTTCATTTTCATTACATGGAGAGTCTGAAATTCCAACCAAAAAGGAAACAGCTGGTGCTGTGTCTCCTCATATGGAAACGACTTTCTCCTCTGAGCTAACAGGACTAGTTCTGAGTACTGGAGATGGAAAAGTTGATGAAAGTATAAGTCAAACATCCAAGGAAAACTTGACTTTAGAATTGTTAGGAGAACCATACCATAGGGCAGAAATAAGGGGCTTTTCTACGGCTTTTCCTCTGGAGGAAGATTTCAGTGGTGACTTTAAGGAATACTCAACAGTATCTCATCCCATAACAAAAACAGAAACAGTGGTAGTAGAAGCCTCTGGGGACACAACATCTGGGGCTACCCAGATTTCACCATCTTCCATACCTACTGCAGTTCATATTGGCGGCACACCTGACTCAGAAAGACCCAGTAGCACCTTGACCAGCACTTCAGCCTCCCCTTGGGAAGAGTTCATAGCCTCAGCTGATGGCTCAGGAGAGCATCTGGTCACAGCCAGCAGCTCGGTCAGCCCCGTGCTCCCCAGTGCTGTGGAAATGTTTTTTGGTACGAATTTCCCTCTTATCGATCAAGGATTGGGAGAACTAGGTGTAATCTATGAAACTGAGAAAAGATCCACCATTTTACCACTAGCAGAAACTGAAGGCACTATAATTCCAACAGAAAATGAGGGAGTGAAGGTCAATGACACAACTTCAGTGACCATTCCCCAAACTACAGAGCTAGTTAAATTATGGTCAAGGCAAGAAGTCAACACTGTAAGACAAGATACTGAAAGTGAAACAGCATCAGAGGAAAAGATTCAAAAAGAAAAGTCTTTTGGATACCCCCAAAGCTCTCTTGCATCAGAACAAACAGGTTTTGATTTACAAACATTTACTGAAACTGAACGTCAAACCACAGATTATTCTACACTAACAACAAAGGAAACTTACAATATGGATAAGGAAATGGAGGAGGAAGGCATTTCCATAGTTCATGCATCTACTCCAGGTCCAAATGCAAAGGGGGTGGAATCATATACTCCTCTCCCCGAAGCTACTGAAAAACATGTTTTCTTAGCCACCTTGGTGACTGAGTCTATACCAGCTGAAAGTATAATCAGAGATTCATCAATCGAAGAGGGAGAAAGTGAAAAACTCTTTCTAGAAAGTATGAAACCAACAATTAAAGAGTCATATACTGATCTCTTATTGTCTGGACTGGGGTCAGGAGAAGAAGTTTTCTCTACTCTACCTACCGTGTCAGTGAATTTCACTGAAATGGAACAAATCATTAACACAATCTATCCCCAGACTTCTCAAGTGGAAAATTTAGAAACAAGCATCTTAAGTGATAAAATTAAAGATTATGAGAGAATGGAAAATGTGGCAAATGAAGTTAGAACACTCATTTCCAAAACAGACATCTCCAAAGGCAGTGAGGTAACATCCAGCACAACCTTAACAGAAAATTCAAGTGACAGGGGAGCCGAAGGGCCCACTAAGGCAGCTCTCCTTTTCTCCACAGACACTGAACAGGCTCAAAATGAGACTCTCAGCTGGGCAGAAGAAATCCAGACTGATAGACCGCAAACTGTAACCGAACAAGACTCTACCAAGAATTCTTTCACAGCAGAAACTAAAGGAATGGCAACCTCTTCCACTGTTTTTCCAGATAGAACTGACGGTCTTGAAACAGCCAAAGAATTTGTGACCTCAGCACCAAAACTGACTGATTTACATCAGTTTACAACTGATGAACATTCTGGAGAAGGGTCTGGAGAAGTGGATATTGATTCAGCTTACACTTCTGGAACTACTCAGGCAACCAGACGAGGAAGCACCACATTTGTTTTTGATAGATCCCTGGAAAAACACCCCGTGGTGCCAAGTTCTACAGCTGTTACTGCCGAAGAAGTTGCAACAGTTTCTTCAGCTCTGCCTCTTCACCCAGAGCAGAATGAAAGCGCCCCCACTCCAACCAGCACACTGTCAAATACAATGTCATATGAGAGGTCCATGGAGGCTACCACAGGGAGTTTCCAAGACCATTTCAGCAGACTTGAGGATTCCACATTAAAACCTAACAGAAGAAGAAAACCCACTGAAAACATTATTATAGATCTGGACAAAGACGACAAGGATTTAATATTGACCGTTACAGAGAGTACCATCCTTGAAATTCTATCTCAGCTAACCTCAGATAAAAACACTATCATAGATATTGACCACTCTAAACCTGTATATGAAGACATTCTTGGAATGCAAACGGACATTGATTCAGAAGTGCCAGCAGGACTAGCTGGCAGTAATGAGGACAGCACTCAAGTTCAACAGAAGTATGAGGCGACCGTTAACTCTTCTCTTCCTGAGGAAACGTTTGAGGGCTCCGCTGATACTCCTCTGGCTAGCTACACTCAGGCAACACATAATGAACCAATAACTTCTGAAGACAGACACCAATTAGTTCATATGGGCTTTAACTTCACAACTGGGATCCCTGTTCCTAGCGTGGAGGCAGAATTAGATCTTTTACTTCCCACACCGACATCCCTTCCCGTTCCTAGTGAGTCTGCCACAGAGAATCCAGAGAATGAAGAACCAAAAACTGAACCAAAAGCTTTGGATGACATCTTTGAATCAAGCACTCTGTCTGATGGTCAAGCTATTGCAGACCAAAGTGAGACAATATCAACATTAGGCCATTTGGAAAGGACACAGGAAGAGTATGAAGAAAAGAAATATTCACATCCTTCTTTGCAGCCAGAATTCTCTTCAGGAGCTGGAGAGGTGCTGATAGCTCCTACTCCCCATGTAAGTATTGGTGCTGACCAGTTGGCAGCGCAGAACTTGACAGAGGCGCCTGACGTGATGGAAGGATCCAGTTCCCCATCTGACACTGATATGACATTAGCAGTTTCAGCATTTGCAAAGCTGTCTTCTCAGACACCACCATCTCCACTCACTTCCTATGTGGGCAGTGGAGCCTCTAACCAGACAGAGCTGCCCCAGCCAAGTGCTCTGTCCGAAACAGAGGCTGGCTCATCTCAGATGGCCCCAGAGGATTCTTTTAAGGAAATTGATGAAAATAGTGAAGAAACTTTCAAACCATCGAGTAAAAACTCTCTACTAACTGAGCCTCCATCCTTATTCCCTGACTTAAAATTAGAACCTTCCGACGATACAAGTGAACCTACATTATTCAGAGAAAAGGAAACTTCTCCTACAGAATTCATTGCAGAGGCAAGAACTGAGATGTTCCAAGATTTCCAAAATAAAATCAATGGTCAACATTCTGGAGAAATGATCACAGTATTTCCCAGTGTTAACACACCTGGAGCTGTAACTGTCATTACGGTGGCCAGTGAAATTCAGTTAGAAGATGCTTCCCAGTGGCCACATACTACTTCTGCATCTAATTCTGATGGGGCGGAGGCAGCGGTGTGGCCTCAGCCCAGCCCACAGGCTTCCAAAGAGCTCGCCATTCCTTCTTCTCTAGAAATAAGCCCTGACACACAAACAGCTTTAATCAAATTGGAGGGTCCCACAGCAGCAGCAACAGAACAGCAGGTATCGGCCAGAATTCTTGATTCCAATAATCAGGCAACAGTAGGCACTGTGGAAGTCAATACTGAGCTTTCAACACCACCATTTTCCTCTCTGGAAACTTCTAATGAAACTCATTTCCTGATTGGCATGAATGAAGATTCAATGGAAGGCACAGCGATCTATTTACCAGGTAAGACCACAACATTAAAAAAAATCTGTTTCCAAACCTGAAAACGGTCCCTTGATCCTAACATATATATGTATGTGATTTTTATTGTGATGTTAAATCAATGGAAATTTTTATATTGGACACACCATGGCAGGTCAGGCTACAGTACTGGGTCTGTAATGAAATGAAATAAAAGTAAGTAGAGATTATTTCTGGGCTTTATAGTAGATACAAAAATACTTTGTATTTTTCTGGGTTTAGAAAATAATATACAATTGCAACATGGAAAAAATGAAATTGTTAATTTTTCTTGGTGTAAAAATTGGATTGTTTTTACTCACAATTAGAGTATTGCTTTGTCATTGTCTCATAGTTACACTCCTTCATTTTAAAAACAGGAAAATGTCCATTAAAAAAGAATCTCTCTCATTGATGCTTGCTACTGTGGCAATATCAAAATCTGTCAGGTCTTTAACATTTAAGAATAGTAAACAGCTCTAATAAGTATTTCACAGTCCTATAGTACCAATTATCCATTCATACTTTTATGTAATTTTCTTCTCTAAGACAGTTGCTTCACACAGTGCCTAGCAATAGTGGGTATTCATTTATTATATTAGCATACTACCTGTTGAGAGAAGTTTTCTGTTTATTTATGGAAGTACAGAAGGCATGAATTTGATACTGCTTCATATAGATCATCTTATTTGATCACCATAAAAAGGCTAAAAAACACATATTATCAGCCCATTGTAGAAGGATAAGACATGGAGGTTCAGAGAGGTTCAATAGCTCGCCCAAGGTTGCACCAGCCACATCACGGCAGGAGTGGGATTTGAACCCGAATCAGCTCTCATTCCAATAAAAAGAGAATTTATTTTATTCTGAGTCTATCCTGAGAATGTTGAAAAGTCAACTTGAATTATGTAATTATTTAAATAACAGTGTCAGTGGACGACATCACCACCTCACTGCTACACGACAGGGGGAGAGGAAATCAATCCACTAATGGCCATCTTGTTTGAAAACATATATTTTATAAATATATTTTTGAAATTTTAGTTCAGATTAACATGGGAATACAAACAGATTCTGTAGTTTGCATTTCTGAGGTTAAAGTTCAATTTGTAGCTGTGTCTCACCCCCAGGTAGTGGGTCATATGCCTGTGGAATGTACCTGTTGGGTATTAATTAATATGTTTTATGCCATGCCTATTATTAAAAGTATTCTGATCATATCAGTATTTTCTTTTGTGCCACTAATGCTTTATTTTGAGTGCTTCAAACAAAGTAAAATAGTCAGAAAATGGAACTTTTTATGATGGCTTGAATTATTTATCAAAGGTGGTTGACATTGGATTTTTTTGTTGCCACTCTATATTTAATCTGTAAATGATAACCTAGTAATCTGGCCAATGTTGATTGTTTTGTAATTCAGTGGAAATACACTTCAGATTGTCAAACATAGTATATAGAAATAATTGGTAATAACTATGTACTTATAGAGAGAGTTAAGTTTGACAGATGAGTAGCAAATGTGTCCCAGTTGGCCAGGCCACAGAATTTGCCAAGAATTAGAGTTTGTGTCCTCATCACGATATAAATTGTCACTTTAGCTTAATTCAGTAAACAGCAGCTCATATGGGTTTTACTGGTCTATCTGTTGCAGATTCAACTTTCAGAGTTTATACCAACTGTTTAGGGAAAGACAAAATTCATAAACGTGAAACATTTCTCCTAATTGGAATAACTATTTTTTTCTTTCTTTTATTTTTTATTTTTTGAGACATTGTCTTTCTTTCCCACCCTTGGTAAGGTACTGGGGTATCATAGCTCACAGTAACCCCAAACTTCTGGGTTCAAGCAATCCTCTTGCCTCGGCCTCCTGAGTAGCTTGGACTATAGCCGTGGCCACCACACCTGGCTCGTTTTTCTACTTTTTTTTTTTTTTAGTAGAGATGGGGTCTCAGCCCTGCTCAGGTGGACTAAAACTCCTGAACTCAAGCAAGCCACCTGCCTTGGCTTCCCCGAGTGCTAAGATTATAGGCATGAGCCCCTGCTCCCGGCCTGGAATGACTTTCCAGTTCACAGAGAGATCCGCTTACTGAGTCCTGGTCTCAGACCTCAGCACGGTCTGGTGTCTGGGGGGAATAACAGTACTTCACACCCGTGCAGTCCCACGGTCTCAAAGCACTTCCCTGTGTGACATTTTGATTCTTCACCAAGGCTGATATGCAGATAGGTTGTCTATTGACTGCAGCCTGTCATCCGGGCAGTGTACTTTCAAATTGAGAAAGCTAGGGAGGACTTAAATTGTTTTTGGAACTACAGGAGAAAATTTCTTCTATAAGTTGGGGTAGTTTTTGAAGAAGCTAGTGTACACCTCGGAAGTAACCTGACTTTTATATAAGCCTCAAACATGGGAATGTGTATCTACCAAGTTTTTGTAGTTGTCCGGAATTTACTTAACACTCAGAAAGTTTGAGTTTGACCTTTCCATGTGGGAAAGGCCCACTTACCCGCTGTAGCTGCACCTGGTTTATTCCAATACCCCAAGTTAATCTTAGACATCTTATTTTCATGTATAATTATTTCAGGGTTTCAGAACTTAAGATTCTTAACAATAGGGTTATATAGTCTATAATCTATTTCATTTCAATTGTTTTATAAAAAATTTAACTCTTATTTGGATCCTGAACATTTTGAAACATAAGCAATATAAACTCTGTATGAAGATAGAGTCATCCACTACCACGTAAAATATATGATTCAAATGGTGTCAAAGGTTTTGCATTTAGAAAATGTATTTTAAAAGTATTTGTCCTCATAAATTTGTCTTTGGCATTTACATGTATCTCCTAGGAATGCTGGTTTTACTTGTACTTTAATAGGAAAAATGTAATAAAAGTTTGGGGTTTCATTTTAGGTGAGGTTTTTGTATTTGGGTTTGTTTTTGTACAGGAGAGTTTAATCCGTGTGTTTTCTTCAAGTATAGTTTAAAGGAGTACATTTGGAACGTGTTTTTGGAAAAAGCATGTTAATGTAGCAGAAGAGACTTCAGTGCACACTTTCGAAGAAAAAGTTTCTGAGCATTAAGTGGTAAAAGGCAATAACAATTCAAATGATGATAACAAGCCAACCTGCTAAAAAGAATGCATGTTCTGTGTATCCAGCCATTTCACATGAACTAACCCCGTTTAAAAGAATACATTTTCCATTCACTGTGCACATATGTGTAATCATTTTTGACTAAAATCAATTGCCATTATCATGCCAACTAAATCTGCAGTAGAATATCTTAGTTGCCAGATACAGTACAAGAAAATGTCATTAAAGAATAATCATGATAGAATCCCAAAAAATGAATAGATGCGATTTGTAATGATTAGTTGTAATGCCAAGAAACACTCCAGAGAGTAAAGTTAATGTTACTTTTTATGTGTAGTAAATTGCTATGGTAAAGCTTCTATTCTAATAGCAATATGTGGCATTTTTATGCCAAAATACAGTGAAACCCTGGAGCCTAATTGCTTTTCTTACTTTCCTGACCTGGTAGGAACTGATCGTTGCAAAACAAACCCGTGCCTTAATGGAGGCACCTGTTACCCTACTGAAACTGCCTATGTGTGCACCTGTGTTCCAGGATACAGTGGAGACCAGTGTGAACTTGGTAAGATGCTCTTGACTGAAAGAATGCAGTTTTTTATAGATTTATTAGGGGAGAATTTCTGTCATTGAAATCGGAGATTTCAGAGAAACCCAAGTGTAAATAAATGGTATGTTAAGTGAAATTAAAAACTGAGAACAATTAATAAGGGTCTGGAAAATGGGAACAGGTGTTTACTGAATTTTGTCAATACACCCAAGACCCAGTGAGGTTTACTGAGGTCAGCTTTGTCTTTTTTGTGGTTTTTATAGATAGGCTTTCCAAATGTAAAGATGCATGAATATTAACAAAAAGTGTTCATTTATCCCCCAAATTGGCATATCAATAAACAATTTAAGTATACAAACATTTTTAGAAAGCTATACTTAAAAATTAGGGAAAAAATTGGATATTTTATTTCTTTTTCTCTTTTTTTTTTTGGCCGGGGCCGGGTTTGAACCCAACACCTCCAGTATGTGGGGCTGGCACCTTACTCCTTGAGCCACAGGCACCACGCTATTTTTTGTATTTTGAGATCACTTTCTCTGATGTGGAATGGGAAAGACCCTCTCTCTGCCTCTCTCAGCAGCCAACCCAAACTGTCTCCGTCTCAAGTTGTGCGGTTGCTGTCCCCTTCCTTCGTTTGAGTTCCAAAGAATATAATGAACTCTAATAAATCAGTTGCTTGTACTTCTGTATTTTTATTTAAGTATCCTTTCCTAATAAGGAAAAAAAAAGCCACGATTTTGATTTAGCCAAATATAGACTTCTCCTCTGAAAAAAGAATAATGGAATGTTTTGTTCAGGTGGCCTTTGTGAGGCATCTGGAAGGTTTGCTCGCAGTGACTGAGTAAAGAGAGCTCACCAATAATACTATAAATTACACAGAAATATTGGAATAAAGTCCCAAAGTTCAAATTAAAGGAACATTTGTTTTTTTTTTTAAAAAAAAGTCAACAGAGTTAGTGAACTCTCCTTGTGTGCTAATTATTGGGAGTATAAAGATAACAGAAGATGATGTTTAAGGAATAATGGCATCTTAAATATCAAATTTATATGCATAAAAGGATCTATCTGGCCTCCAGTCTGTTTTACATTAAAATCAATTAAAATAATTTAATGAGTTAATAAATGTGATGCTCGTAGAATAGTGCCTGGCACTTTGCCTGCACCCTAAAAGTGTTTGGTATTATTTCTGTATAATACCAGTGCTAAGACCATTTCTTTCTGGTAAGCATACATTATACAACTCTTGAAAATTTAAGTAGCTTTGTAAATTCATTTTTTAACATTATTTTCTGTTAATGTAAACATTAATTAACTTTTTAGTGCCATTGCAAAATGCTATGGGAATAAAGTCATTCATTTCATCAGAGGAGGTCATGGACATCTGCATAGGAAGATGGCATTCGATATAGATCTTAAGGTTGAGGGGGATTTGGTAGGCGCTGGAGGGAGATATGGACACAATAAACAAAAGCACAGAAACCGTGAGGACCGTGGTTAAGGGACTGCAAGTGTCCGGGTAGTAGGCACATTTACAGCTGTGAGGGGGAGAGACCTACTAGGAGAGAAGATCTAGAAGGTCCTCACAGGGTGAGAAGGTCCTGAGTTCAATGTACTGAATAGTTTTGCTTTGTTTTCCCAACAAGTGCCTCTAAAATTATAGCATCAGAATCATCCGCTGTTGTCCCCGCCCCAGAGTGTCTCTTTCAGTAGGTCTGGGGCAGGCCTGGAAACGTGGATTATTAACATTCTCAGACCAGGCTGATGCTGCAGGGACCACACTGGGAAGAGCACCTCCTGGGGCCACCGGGATCCCTGAAATGTTTGGAAGCAAAAGAATAAAATTACCACGACTGTGTCTAAAAAAAGATGGCAGTGTGCGGGGTGAAGAATAGATTGGAGATGAAAGGGCCCAGTAACAGTAGGGCCAATTCGGTTTTTTGAGTATTCCACATATGGGTAATCAGAGCACAAGCCAGGATTGGAGGTGGGAAGGCTTGGGGGGAATGGTTCGTCAGTCTTAGGGCTCATGGACTTCATCTAGTAGCAATGGAGACAATGACCCTACTCTGACTATCTTTGAATTTTTCTTAGAGAAAATAAAAATACAGGATGGCTGGCTACCTTTGAATGTCAGATAGATAAAAAGCATTTTTTTTTTTTTTTAGTATAAATTTGTCCTAAATATAGCATGGGACATACTTGCGCTAAAAAATTATCTGAAATTCAGGTTTAACTAGCCATCCCATATCTTATCTGCTAAACTCACACTAAACAGAATGCTTTGACCTCTTTTTGAAAATATTTTTATGGACTCTTAACAATTCATTTTAGATTTTGATGAATGTCACTCCAACCCCTGCCGGAATGGAGCCACGTGCATTGATGGCTTTAACACATTCAGATGCCTCTGCCTTCCAAGTTACGTTGGCGCACTTTGTGAACAAGGTAAGACCTATGGCAACCTTTGTCTGATGAATATTGCCAATGTTTTTACCAATTTTGGGCTTAGTGCATATGCTTTCCTATAGAGGAAATTCACAGGTTACTTTATTTAAGGGTTTCCTTTTGTATGCATAGCTTGAAATATTTGAACCACAGTATTGATTTAACTATAGCCATTTTACTGAGAGATTAGAATTATAGACTAGTACATTGAGCTGAATTTAATGGCATCTGGTCAACTAAAAGAATATTGGCATACATAATCTTCCTAGGGACAAAGTAGGAATTGACCTTAATGTGGCTTGTGTGCCAAGGAGTACTAAACTCACTGTGAGTTGTCTATAACTTCTCCTCCTAAACACTTGAGACTCAATGGGCTTATTTTTCATAGTCAATCATATCTGGAGAATGAATTGATACAGTTGTTAGAATACACTAGCCTTAGAGTAGCACGTATTATATAAAAGATGCTATGAATCTGCTCACCAGGAAATTTTCCTGCTAAAGAAGCATCTACTTTTTCTGAATGAAAGAAAAGCCCATGTCCATGATGGCTTGAACCTCATGATCCTCGTAATTTACATTTTATGGCCAACCTGAGAGTGTATTTTAGATGGTTAATGGTAACATTTCTTAGTCCATCAATCAGAAACAGATTGCGTGCTCAGCACACTCAGCTTTGGAATGTCGATTTCCTCTCCTTAAAGTCATACGGTGGTTTGGCTTCGATAAAAGTGCTCAGTGCCAAACTTCTATCCCACCAGACAAAACGAAAATGCATTAGGCTCTCAGATACATTGATCCAGCCTCACGTTCTTCCTTGTGGTGTTAATCTGGTGTCACTACAAAGAAAGCAAGAAGGGGCATATATTGAACTGCCATTGCAAGTGGATGGGCGATGGCTATGTATTTAGGTGTTGTATTTTTCTTTTGTTGTTCAATCACATAGAGTAATTCTGTTTGTTTTAGATTTCAAGTGTGAAAATAGACCAAGCAAGGTCCTCTTCTTAAAGTAAAATAGCAAGAGAGATGTCATTTGTTGAAAAAAACAAAAGGATGAGACCCATGAAACATGCCAATATGTTAAAATGGTTCTGGTTTTCATTGGTTCCAAGTACAAAAAGCGATTTAAAAAATCATTTGTTTAACATGTTATTTGTTGAGTGCCTGTTTCCTTCAGAACACTGTTCTGGGCACTGGAGACAGAGCTATGGACAAAACAAAGTTCTTGATCTTGGTGACTTAACATAACTCTCAGCGGAGACTAAAAAAGAGAAACTGTTTAATACTTTGTAATTTAACACATGCCCAGGTATATGGCTCAGCATAGACCAGAAATGAAAGCTCAGAGAGGAACAGAGGTGTGTTCAAGGTAACACATTTATAGGTCACAGAGTGGAAAAGGGGACCCAAGCGGCTTAACGCTAAAACCCAAATTTATCTCAATATCTTTGTACTTCTAAAGTAACTCTCAAAGATAAATATTTTGTTTATGTGTATATCTGATGCATTGATTGCTAACATATTCTTGGAAGGGATTTGGGGATCAATTACTTTCTTCTTCTCTTTTAGAAAGAATTTGGAAAAGCAAAAGTTTTAACTTGCTTCTTTCATGTCTGGTACCACCTAACTTTTAGGTACATTCTATGTTATTTTCAAGCTAGTTTAACTTTCATCCAAATTATTTGCTGAGGAACATCTATCCGTCTGTTTACCCAGTGCAGCTGTGTTCCTGTGACTTATTGCTAGGATACGGAAGGCAACTCTTCAGGTTGCCTAAGAGCAAATGTTTTCTTCATTAACAGTAGCATTGTTGTCTAAACAGTTTTCTATCCAAAGCGCGGTGATGACTCTGTTTCTTCAGCTGACCTTTTCTGTTCTGGGCACTAGCAACTTCCCAAGTCTCAGTAACTCTGAAATAGCGGACACATTTTAGGGAATGATAAAAAATATAAAATCTAGAAAGCTCTATTGGAATGAGAGAGAAAGGGACAGTTCTGTATGTACAGCCCCAGTCAAAATCAATGGTGTATATTGCCAATGAGAAGTGTGGAAGGGTGAACAGTTTCTTAAAACCTGGTGGGTATATATTGGAGATGTTGACAATATTGCCTGTACAGCGTAAAGGGAATAGATTTTTAGTGAAATTGTTTAAGAATTATAGTTTCAGGGCGGTGCCTGTGGCTGAGAGGAGTAGGACACAGGCCCCATATGCCGGAAGTGGCAGGTTCAAACCCAGCCCTGGCCAAAAAAAAAAAA